>JANBOK010000067.1:0-36744 GCA_027595805.1 Coemansia sp. Benny D160-2 | reverse complement strand
CATGTCCAGCATGCGGTCGGCCTCGTCCAGAACCAGGTAGCGGATGTTCTGCAGACTGATGCGCTCGCGCTCAATCATATCAACCAGCCGTCCCGGCGTGGCAACCAGCAGGTCGCATCCGCGCTCGATCTGGCGGATCTGGGTCCCCATGTCGGCGCCGCCGTACACCACGGCCGGACGCACCCACGAGCGGTAGCAGAACTTGCACGCCTCGTCGTAGATCTGCGACGTCAGCTCGCGCGTCGGCGACAGAATCAGTGCCACCGGATAGCCCTTGCGCGTGCGGTAACCGCGCCCGGCGTTGGTCGGGGTCTCCGACGGCCCCGTGCGGAAGAGATCGTCCAGGATCGGAAACAGGAAGCCGCCGGTCTTGCCCGATCCGGTCTGCGCCGACACCATCATGTCGCGCCCCGCCCGTCCATAGCTGATGGAACGCTTCTGCACCGGCGTAGGCACCGTGTATCCCGAGAGCTTGATGTTCTCAAACAGAAGCGGCTCCAGCTCCGCCTCCTCAAAGTTGGTGATCGGCTCAGGCGCGTCCTTGCCCGACGCTTCCACGGGAATGTCGTCGTACTTTTCAAAATTGATGCCGGTCTGCATGCGTTCGGTGCCGTTGGTGGACTTGTACAGCTCGTTCTCAATGCGCTGGCTGCTCTGTCCGTAGATATGCTTGCCGTTGGCCCACATTCCCTGCGTGCCTACGCGTGGCCCACGCCGCCCATCCCACGTTGGCGTGCGACCCATTGGATCGCTGCGCCCAGCCCAGCCCTGTCCGCGCCCTGCCTGCCGGAAGTCTCCGCGTCCGTCGTCGCGCTGCGTCTGCACACGCGCCGTCGCCGGTGTCTCCGGACGCTCCGACGACTGGCTTCGGTCGCGCGCCGGGATGTTGCCCGACCACGACGAAGTGCGCCCCAGCGCCTCATCCTGGTCTGCCGGGTTCGGCTTTCCGCGGAGATGCGGCGGCACGTAGCGCGCCCCGCCCCTCCCGTTGCGAGCCCCTCCCGCATGGCGCGGCTCCTCTCCGGCGTCCTTCACCTTCAGTCCAGCTACAGTTTTCCTCACACATATCAAGGCATCTTTCACATATTAGATACTGCTTGCTCTATGCCAGTGTCGGTCTTCAGCATCTCCCTCAGACTGCCGACGCCCAACCGGACGCCTCATGTGTGTCTACTTACCAAATTGCTGATCTAAGCTAGCAGAGGCATTCTTTTTGTTGTTGTTGTTCGTGGTGGTGCTATCTGCCATATTAATTGGGCTCCTGATGAACGAGAGTAAAATGGAGTGAAGAAAAAAGGCTTTTACTTTTGGTCTGCAAAAGGCAAGGTTTTCGAGTCTTGTGTGTTGTGCAACAAGTGTTCCTTGAGCGTAAATAAGACAATTACTAAATAAAATGAATGTGCAAGCACCTTTATTATATTACGTGATTAGGGGAAGAAAGAAGAAAAGGAAAAGACTTGCGAAGGAGTTGTGAGCATTAGGTGCTGCTTTTTTTCTCCTCCAGATTGTGCAATGTGCTTGAAAAAGTATACGCCGTCTTTTTTTACTTGCTCTAGAAAATATTTTCTAGCTGCTTTTCTTTCTTGTACCACTTGAAACGCCAGCCTCGCCAGTGCGTGCTTTAGTGTTGTTCGGTGGTGGCTAAATCCTCAGCCAACCGCTGCTGGCTGACTCCTGCTTTCTGTTGGGTGAAAATTTTTCATCAGCCAATGGACGCTGCAGATTAGATTTCGCTGTTATGGCATGCTTAATTGTCCCTGTTCTGATTTTACGTGATCACCGCCGTACTAATCAGGGTTGTTTGTTCTAGGCGTCAATGCGCCCGCAGGATGTCTGCTGCCTCCGAAAATACGAAATACGATATTTTGCTTTGCAATTAGGTACGTCTGCATCTGGTGGATTTGTGTTCATTTGCTCGCGCCGGAACAGAAGCGCTAAGCCGGATGATGTTCAGGGGTTTCTGATACAACCCACGTCCACCATCCCAAACAAAACTTAATGCAGTATCAAACGTGAAACGAGTAATCAACAATATACTAACGTAATCCAATCTATAGAAATTCCAGTATGTGCCTCGTACTTTCTTGTTCTGGAAGTGCGCTTTTCTTTGCCGGACATGTGCACGCGCACAGAGCCTGTCGGTGCAAGTTCCATTCAAAAGTATTGCCTCTTTCTAGCATTGCCCGACTGTGAGCTTTCAGCGGTCGTGGGGTTTTGCTTATCGCAGCGCCCTTGCTTTCTCTTATCTTTGGGGAGGGAGGGACCGTCCTCTGTTTTTTTTTGCCTGCTGGCTCTGCAATTCTCCGCCTGCGTCAGCGGTGTTATTAATGCCAAAACCATGTCCGCTCAATTCCAAACACCCAGCAGCAGCAGCAGCAACAACAAATGTAAACCATTCCCGTGACTGCGAAAATAGAAACCAAGAAAACGGGAGCCAGCTACTGGGCTTGTGCGTGCGGCCGTTGCTGACTTTCTAAATTAAGACACAAGTCGGAATCTTTTCCTACCATGTGCTGCCTTCTGCTCTCACCAACGTTCAGTAGATCTAAATCTGCCATGACGCTGCTTATCTAGAGATAACGGAATGCTGCTGGTGCAGTACCAGGATGTTCTGACCTGTATCTTCTGCCATTCTGCGTTGCCACTGCCCAGCTTGTTGTGCACGCTGATTGCAAGGTCCCTGTGATTCGCTAGCCTTCCTTATCTTCAGCAAGGGAGGCCAGAAGATACAAAGTCACCTGCTGGTCAGTAGCAGGCGAATTTCCATTTTGGCACAACGGACAGGCAGCCAGAGCCTTTTCTCTTTCTCTCTTCAAACGCGGCTGGCTGCTGTGCTTTGCTATCTCAAGAGAAAACTCCCGCTATCTTGCTGCTGCCCATAGAAAAAAAAGGAACGGAGAGCAGACAGCCCGTCCGCCCTATCTTTGTTGTGCCCGCTAGCGGGTCAGCCACTCGCTCTTTTCATTCGCCAGTCTGCTGTCCGTCATGTACTTACTGTTGCTCGCTCATTTGGCTAGCTAAACAACACAGACAACAAGCGTCATGGGATAAAGCTGAAAAATGAGGCAAGAACGGGGAAAAGGAAGTACGCAATTGCACCTGCTGTTATCGCTGTCATTTGCCGCCCAAAGTCAGCATCGTCCCGCAAAGTAGATGGGAGGAGGATACTCCTGGCCCTTATCGTATCGGCCTTGCGCATTTCCTTCCACACTCCTCCCCCGCAGCAGTCTCTTTGTTCGTGCACATTTTCGGGCCATTTACTTCTTTTCATATACTTCTGATTAGTGCGCACGGTATCTATTGTCGATAGCTTGTAAAATAGGCCTGGATAGCAGAATATAAATACAACGTCTGCTGGCCCTCCCACCTCTAGAACATCCCGCTGTTTGCAGAAGCACTCCAATACAAAAACCACTGCTTTCTTCTCATTTTATTTCTATCATCTATAAATACACTCCCACTTTTATTTCGGCTGTCCTTATTGCCAGCATCTCCTTTTGTTTGTTGCAGAATCCGGCTGGTTCAAGATTCACTATACACGTTAAGCCTGTTTCATTTTTATTTTTATCATTTCACCGTCTCCTTGCGACTCAAGCGACGTACCTTCCGCCTTCTTCCATAGAGCCATTGTTACAAATACAATATTCTCTTCTACCCTCTTTATTTTCTGTTCTGTTCTGGCCGTCTTGCAAGAGAAAGAGACAGAATCCCTGTATAACAAACCAAGCACCTGGTACCGTTGCCTTTTCTGCTAAATCACACAATGCCGGGGAACAGCACCATCAGTCAGATGTATCCTTCGTCATCGCTCCAAAAGCTCCCTATACCCGAGCTGCATGACACAGTCTCGCGCTTTGTCACTGTTGCGCGGCCGCTGTTCAGCGAGGCCGAATTCGAGAGCTGCATGGCCAAGCTCAATGATTTTGTTACAAACGAAGGCCCTGTGCTGCAGGCTCGCCTCAAGGAACGCGCCTCTACCCGCGAGAACTGGCTTGAGGAGTGGTGGAACGAATATGCGTATTTCTCTAACCGCGCCTCGGTGTGCTTCAATGTGAACTACTTCTTTGGGTTCCGCAGCACACCCCAGCCACTCTCTCAAGCACGTCTTGCCGCATCGCTCATCGAGAGCTCAGTGCGTTTCAGAGACGATCTCGAGTCTGGTCGGCTTGAGCACGACAACATCCGCGGCAAGGCCATGTGCATGCACCAGTACCAGTACGTCTTCGGAACCTGTCGCCATCCGGGCGCATCCACCGACTGGACAGAGGTGTATTCGCGCACTGAGAGCAGCCATATCGCCGTAGCGCACAAGGGCCGCTTTTTCGTTCTGCGGGTCCCCGAGGTCATGGGCGACCGTCAAAGCACTGTTGATTCAATTGAAAGGTAAGTCTGAGACTGTGAATAGTACCCTGATTTAGTGCAGGAGGTCCTTGCGTATTTCTTCCTGTGTGGTATGCACTGTATGGGTGAGCCATGACAAAGCGGGTGAGTGCGCAATGTGGTTCTTTTTTTTGCGGGCTTGGTCTGCGGCAGCCATTTCCAATTTTGGGCTATAGTCGAGATGTTGCCACATGTGACTCGCCTCGAGAGCTGATGTCTGACGTTGTGCCAACCAGCAATAAACGATAAGAAAAAAGGGGGGAGTCATTTTGCTGATATACACTGACATCATGACACACAATGTCGGACTATCAGAATACCGGAAAATTGATTGACGGCTATTGTTTCCTTATCGCCGGCTTCTGCGGCATTCGCGATTAATCAGTGCCAATCTTTTTCCTCTATGTAGATTAGTGCATGCCTGCCTGGTCGATCATATGTGTGCATATATTTTCCCTTTTTCTCACCCCCAAATTCCAAACACCTGGACCAGCTCTATCTTTTGCGGCAATCAAAAAACGGAAGCGTGTTCCTTTTTTTACTCCTTGAATTTGTCCGCCGCTTATCACTGGTGGGGATGTGCGGTTGTTTTCTTATCTCCAAAAAACGCTTATCTCACAGGGCCATTATATTTAAAAATTTGAACCTTTTCTGCACACTATTTTATCTTCTCTACGATAGGCTTTTGCAGAAAATAATCGACAGCGCAGAAAATCTCGGCCGCACAAGATCTATCGGCATACTCACCGCTGCCCTACGCGACGATTGGTTTGCTGCTCGCGAATGCCTGCTCCAGGTGTCTGTCGACAACTCTGCGTCGCTGCACGCACTCGAGTCTGCAGCCTTCCTTGTCAGCCTGGACACGGCGTCGCCCACCACGCACAAGGAGTTCTCGCTTGCCTGCCACTGCGGCGACGGCGTTGATCGGTTCTTTGACAAGAACTTCCAGATAATTGTGTTTGCCAACGGACGCTACGGCTTCAACGGCGAGCACTCGCTGACGGATGCCACGACAGACATGCGTCTGTGCAACACGATGGTTCGCGAGGCGGAGGCGCTTTCCCTCGAGCATCCTCTTTCGCTGGGCGCGGTCGCCGCTGATGGGTTTGGCGCCGAGGAACTCAAATTCAGCTACAATTCAGCGCTCATCAGCCACATCCACAAAGCCATCGACTACTTTGACACGACGGTTGCGGCGCACGAGCTGTCGACGCTCACATTTGACAGCTATGGCAAGGAGAATATTAAGAAGATGCAGGTTAGTCCCGACGCATTTGTTCAGATGGCGATGCAGCTGGCGTACTACCGCAAATACCGCTACGTGCCTCCGACGTACGAGTCAGCGTCAACAAAGGCGTTCTCGCGCGGACGCACCGAGACGTCGCGCTCAGTGTCGCACCACAGCGTCGAGTGGTGCAAGGCAATGGTTGACAGCCCAGAGACAACGAGTCTGCAGACCAAGTCTGAGCTGCTTAGACAGGCGATTGCACACCAATCCCAGTTCACAGCACAGTGCGCCAAAGGCAACGGCATAGACCGCCACATGCTTGGACTCGAGTATGCGCTGCTGGCAGGCGAGGAGAAGCCGGCAATCTTCACTGATCCAGTCTTCACGGGATCGCGGCACTGGAAGCTCTCCACATCGCAGATCAGCGACTCGATTCTCCACGCGTACGGATGGGGAGAGGTTGTTGACGACGGCTTTGGCGTGGCATACCGCATTGAGAACGAGAGTCTTCACTTCAATGTTGTCAGCCAGCGCCTTGGATCAGCACGTCTCTGCCAGTACTTGTCGGATGCTCTGATGGACATGCGTTTCCTGCTCACCAATGCGCACAAGCAGCCGCACGAGATAATGGCCGAGGTTGACGCTGTTGCAAATGCGCTGACTTCCATCAAGCTTCTATCCTCGTCACCCAGACGCCCGCTCTCTGCGCAGTCTGAAGCCGCAGACGCCCACGCATCATCGCCGCGCACGCCAGCATCAGAAGCTGACACAGCAGCCACTACCAGCACCCAGAAAAGCGGTACATTTCGCGGTTCCTTTCCCGCGGAAACTGAGTCTGCTGGCGCGATGGTGGACGAACTTGAGCGGCTGCCTTCCAACGAGGTGATCTGCGCTCTCGAGACTCGTCTGTCGCGCTTTGTGAAGGAGTCGCTCTACTGGGCGCTTCCCTCCACGAGCTAAGCGACTATAAAGCTAGAAAGGTAGCAGGAAACTCTTTTGGCAATAAATAAACAAACATATATAATATACTACTTTGAATACTACTACTGCAAAACCGTTCTCTGACGGCTGTGTGCTTTCTTTTTCCTCATTGGACCGTGAAGTCTACTATGGATTTTTAGCCGACAAGAAGGATCAGCAGCCCCACAACAGCCCGTGCGGCTGGCATACAGCCTACTATTCTGGTAAACCAATATGCGCATATCATGCTCAGCGCGATTAGAAACATCCATCTCTCTTTTTTTTTTCCTCTGATAAGTTGATTGCTGCTTTGGATATTTCCTTCATACTCACGCTTTCCGCTCCAACTCCACTGCTGTCTACCTATAGTCAACCTCGGCGCTGAAGGCGAGATCATATCATGGTTGATCTGGCGTCCTTTCTAACGGACAACCCCTATTTTTCGGCTGGATTTGGGCTTATTGGCGTAGGCGCTGGGCTTGCAGTGCTGCGGCAGGGCGCCAGACGCGGCGCAGACCTGATGCAGCGGCAACTACTTGTGTCGATGGAGATACCAAGCCATGACAAAAGCTACCAGTGGGTGCTTGGCTGGCTGAGCAAGCGAGGAACACGCATCCTCCCAGCCTCCAAGAGCAGAGCAAGGATGCCGTGGATTCAGCAGCAGGTGGCCAAGGCTGTGTTGCCCAGACATCTTGCGGTGCAGACCAGCTACAAGCAGCACGATAACGGAAGCGTGTCGACAAACTTCACGATGGTCCCAGGACAGGGGAAGCACATATTCCTGTTCAATGGAGCGTTTATCCAGGTTGACCGCCAGCGCAACTCCAAGATGGTCGATATCCAGACTGCCGCGCCGTTTGAAACAGTGACGCTGACCACGCTGAGCCGCGATCGCGCAGTATTCCCGCAGATCCTGGCCGAGGCGCGTGAACATGCTCTGTCGCAGAATGAAGGGCGGACGGTTCTGTACACCAGCTTTGGACCGGAGTGGCGGCCCTTTGGCTTGCCTCGCAAGAGGCGGCTTTTGGACAGCGTGATTCTGGACAGCGGCGTGAGCGAAGGCATCGTTGCAGATGTGAAGGACTTTACCTCGAACGGCAAGTGGTATGACGACCGCGGGATCCCATACAGACGCGGATACCTGCTGTATGGGCCGCCGGGGAGCGGCAAGACGAGCTTTATCCAGGCGCTGGCTGGGGAGCTGGGATACAACATCTGCATCCTCAACCTCAGCGAGCGAGGCCTCACAGACGATCGCCTCAACCATCTGCTTACTGTGGCGCCTGAGCGCAGTTTGGTTCTTCTGGAGGACATTGATGCTGCCTTCTCCCGTACGCGCCAGCACTCGGAGCATGCTGCGTACCAGCAGTCAATGGTGACATTCAGCGGGCTGCTCAATGCGCTAGACGGCGTGGCCTCAAGCGACGAGCGCATTATCTTTATGACAACTAACCACATTGAGCGGCTTGATCCAGCGTTGATCCGACCCGGCCGCGTCGATGTCAAGGTATTCCTGGGCAACGCTACAGCGTACCAAACACGCAGGATGTTTGAGCGCTTCTACGGTCCAGAACATGCTTCTTCCGCAGAGGAGTTTTCTAAAAGGCTGGAGGGACACGCCGTGAGCACCGCGCAGCTCCAGGGCCACTTTGTTGTGCACAAGAAAAGCGCCCAGATGGCTGTTAGCCACGCCGACGAGCTTGTGGATATGGCAGCAGGCTCATATGCAAAGACGCCTAGTGCTTAGCATATGTTCGGTATGTGTGTTGCCGCTGATGAGGAAATAAACGCTGGATGCCAACTGTCGCTAATTCTATTTCTATCGCTATCTACATAATAGACCTTCTCCCTGCTCTTTGCTACAGGCAGGCAGACAAACCGAATGGGTTGCGTCGTATTTCTTACTGCTTTTGGCATTGCTGCTGGAGGTGCTGAAAGATTAAACTATTACGATAAACGGGTTTGGAAATAAACAGCTAGAAAACAGTAAGTGAAAAAAGGAAGACAGTAGATGAGCGCGTTGGCGGCTGCATAGGCAGCTGCCCTTTCTAGCATTCCGCTACTGCCGTTACATTAGCATAAACACGGCAAACGATGCGCGGCGTCGTCTAGTTAGACATTTGCGACGGCGGGGTCCTGCTGCTCCTGCTGTTGCTGATGCTTTGACTTGCGGTGGAATTTGTCTCCAACGACGCGCACGTTGTCGAGCGACGAAAACCCGGTCTTGTACACAACCACAAAGGTGTTGTAGATGCAGGCGAGCGAGGCAAAGAAGGCAAACCATCCGCCGGCCTTGATGGCAGTCCTGCGGCCAACCCAGGTGCCGCCCGAGAGAATGATGAAGGAGAGGAACAGCATTCCCATGAACACGGTTGTGCCAAACGAGTAGCGGATGGTGCCGATGAAGAGGACGGCGGTGATCAGCATCCATGCAAGCCAGAATGTTCCAGCGGCGTGGCTGACGGTCTTGTCTTGGTCGACGGTGTTGTAGATGTTGAATCCAAGCACGGAGAGGTAGCCCACAGCGCCAAAGAGAGCGCCGTACAGAGTGAAGATGGTTGCGTGGACGGTGTCGTTGGCTGCAAACGCCCACATGCCGCTGACAAATACAACCAGGCCGCCGACAACCAAGGATGTTGAAGCAAGAGTGGCCACATTGGGGTCGTCGAATGGCATGCCAATTGCTCCTGCATAGAAGCTGAACGTGAAGAGCGAAACAGCAAGTGCTGCCCATCCAGGGCCGCATGGGTCGGCAAACGGACGGAAGCGCGGCTCGCCCGCTCTGTAGCCCTCGTCGGCGTAATGCGCAATCTGGTGGGATGTTTCCTCAGCCATGGCTAGTGGGTTTCTGGTGGTGAATAGTATTAACAGAAGCTGGTGCTTATAGCGGCAGAAGAGAAGCGACTACGACGCAATTAAGACGTGGATGGCCTTGGATAGCGCGTGTATACGAAAGTGATATTAGTCGAAAGTGAAGAAGAAAATATGTACCGCTTTGAGGGGAGTTATCATGATCTAGCTAGAATGCTGAAAGGAATTGTGCAGCAAGTGGGAGGCAGTGGCGGCAGACGTTCCTTTTATGTTGGACATGGAAGCAGGCTGGCCAGCGCTGCTCTGCGCTTGCACGCACGAGCTGGTGCGGATGAAGAGCTTAAGATGCCAACAGAGACGATGGCGGTTGAAACGGTGGAAGAATAACAACACCTGCTTCTCGCTTGTTGCACATTTTCTCTACCTTTTTCTATACACATTCACGGCCGGCAAGGCGTGCGGATGGGCGAGGCGGGATGCTTGACTGGACGTGGCTTCCAGAATCGGCGAGTGAGGAGGAAAACTTCGGGTACATTCGGCAGACATTTACCACCCCCCTCTCCCGACCATATGTTCTGGGAATGCCCATCTATGGCTTGTAATAATAGAAAACTTTCTTCTTTCGCACCTGTTGGCATCAGCTGTCGATTAGCACAACAACGAACGCCGTGAACACGCTGGGAACTTGGTCATTACCAGGACAGCAGCGGACTTGCGAAGTTGGGGATTAGAGGGAGGCCACCCATTCTTCCATCCCCTTTCTTTGTCCGTGCGCTTATCTTGTATGCTGATGCAGGGACGCGGAGGGTGGATGGCTTGCCCCGTTTTTGCTGGGGCGCCAACCCCTCCCCTCCCGCGTTTGTAAATACCACCCATGCCAAAAAGAAGGGCAAAGTGCACCACACGTTTTCCCTGGGCACATCACTAATGGCGTCTACTGCGCTTGCCTCGCCCCATCTCCAGTACTCTATTTACACTTTTGTTGGCTGTGGAAAAGCTAGGACAACAAAAGCAGTCCTTTTTGGTAGTTCCTAAATAAAAACAAAGAGCAATGGAAGAGAGGCTATTTCCCCTGTTGTTGGACCGTCCAGCCCTGACTAGACATGTGTATAATTCTGCTGCTCATCCTGATCAAATCCGTGGAGTCTTTATACTCATTGTCAGCCGACTTGTTTTGCCTATTGATTGGTTCGGACTTCCAAGACTCGGGTTCTTTTTTCCAGCGTAAAACGTATGATGCTGCTGCCTCTGTAGTTCCTTCCTATTATTGTTCAATTTCCGTTGCATCTCCTTCTACACAACCTTGACACGGTGGCGCAATGCACTGCGATGTTAAGCGGTGCCTGTCCTTGTCCAAGGCCCACCAACACATTCTTGCAACAGAGCAGCTGTAATTAGCGCTATGGTCGTATTTGCGTCATAGGCACATATTTCTGATATCCCTGTCGTATGACCGCCACTTGGATGTCTCATATTGCAGAGAAGAGAAACAAACTACGTTTTGATACATCTTTTTCCAGCTAGGGGTTTTGTTTTGCTAGCAAAATTTTGCATTTTCCGCATCCTCCAATATTACAAATAGAAATATTTACTATTGTAGATTCAATAAAAACGATGCGTACATAAAATTTGCATATGTTAATTGTTTAAGGGAAAAAAGCGCAAGTGCAAGACCCGTTCAATTTTGAAATAAGCAAAAACGATTCGTGAGCTTTTCACTCTACTCGCAACCACGTGTAATGCGGACTTTGCAAAAGAAATTCAATTACTGTAATACACATTTATTGTGTTTCTTTAAATGGCCATGCAATTCACCAAAAGAAACATCCATATTCAATTTTCATTGCATATGATTCTTTTAAACGGCATTGAGGTCAATAGAGAATACCGATTATACAAATTTCAAGATAGTTTGCTTCTCCAAAAAAGGGCTCGCCAATTTATTCCATTTAGAGCCAACTTCTTTTTCTGCTCCAAACAAGCAGAAGTGTATATTCGTGTGAGAATACGAACCCCGGTTTGTTCTTCATACTTTTTAAGCTTCCCCAACGCTAAAACACTGAAATCCGTGATGTGAATTCCGTAGAGTAACGGCCGTCTTTCAATATAAAATAGAGTCATGGTGTGCCACACTTTTTGCTTTCCTTACGCAAATGCCCATTCCAAGTAAAGAGCTGGTTGCAATGATACGTGTGGTGGATGTCACACCAGCATAAAGTTCTCAGATATTCCCGTCTTCAATAAACGCGTCTTGATGAGCAAAACAGCGCAAACATTTTACTATTGTAGATGTAAAAACAAAAAAAAGACATACTGCCCTGGCCAGCGTTCCAGAACCTTGCTCCATGCGGGCACAAGGGGTTGGGACTTCTTACTGCTTCCACTTACGCCAAAAATATTGTATTGATGGCTAGTTAATAGGAATTTGTACTCGTATGGATAGCTAGGCAAACCGTTGTCCAAATAAAATAAACAACAACCGTCAAGTAATAAATGCGATGTCTAGAAGACAAAAAAAGGCACATAACATTTGTGAGCAATAAGAAGCTGTTGCCGGCAGTAGAAACAAACTGAGGCGATTATTGGTCATCTGAGCTATGGACGATAACGTCGTCGATTTTGAGGATCATCTTTACCAGCTGCGTTGCAAGAAGAAACTGCTGACGCTTCGAGATCAAGGGATCAAACACAAACTGCTGCTTCATGTTGTTGACTCCCGTGTTCATGCAGTCAATTCCAAGGCTAGTGACGCCCTGCTTGATTTGCTGGCTTTTGACCGACGAAAGAGTCTCAATCGGCGGGAGACCGCTGTTTTCAGCAAGCGCCATTGGAATGGCGTCGAGGGCACGCGCAAAAGAACGCATTGCATACTGCTCAATCGACGACACTTGGTCTGCCTCCTTCTCCACCTCGATCGAGCAACTGA
The DNA here is from genome assembly GCA_027595805.1 of Coemansia sp. Benny D160-2. NCBI lineage: Eukaryota > Fungi > Kickxellomycota > Kickxellomycetes > Kickxellales > Kickxellaceae > Coemansia > Coemansia sp. Benny D160-2. Next base: position 24,439 of record JANBOK010000067.1, on the reverse strand, counting down.
TCTCCGCGGCCGCTCCGCCATAAACAACGCGATTGTCCACAATAAGATTACGCACAACACACATTGCGTCGTGAAGCGAGCGCTTGGCCTCGTCGACAATCATCTTGTTACCACCGCGAACAAAAACAGTAACAGCCTTTGAGTTGGCACAATCCTCAACCACAATCATATTGTCGTTGGTTGTGCCAAAGCACATCTCGCGGATCTTGCCAGCACTGCCGAGCTTTTCACTGCTCAGATCCTCAAAGCGAGGCACGATGCGGCCGTTCGTCGCAATAGCCAAAAGCTCAATCTCAGGCCCACCTACCCATCTAATCGCAGGGAGTTTGTGTTGCAAAAGCAGCGAGTTCGCCTCGTCGTCAAATCCCCACTGGCAAGCAACAACATTGGCACCACAGTCCTTCACCTGCTGGACCATTCTCTCAAAGGTCTCCGTTTCATACTTTTGAAGCTCTTCAAACTCCTTGACCGTTGTAATGTCCAGTTTGTGCTTGGTCTTTGGTTTCGGGGGCTCGAATGGGCATGTGAGAATAGCGATCTTGGCATCCGTAACCTCCTTGGGCATCTGCGGATGGGAAAAGTCCTTGTCGATAATCACACCATGGACCAGCAACGTGTCGGCAAGCTCACCGCCAACCTTGCCCTCGACCTTGATCAGCTCAAAATCAACATCCTTGCGCTCAAGATCGGCCACAGCAAGAATCGCATCAACTGCAATTTGCGCGAACTGGTCATGGCACTTGTTCACGATCTTGCTGCCAAGACTGGTTTTCGCACACTTGAACAGATCGCTGGTGTTCTCTTTGCTCCAGGGAATCACGTCAGATACCTTGTCAAGATGAGCAACAGCTATCTTACAAGCACGCTCAAATCCATCCGAGATGCGAATTGGATGGATGCCGCGATCAAGAAGCTCCTCTGCCTGCTCAAGAAGAGCGCCAGCAAGAACAACAATACCGGTGGTCCCATCGCCAATCTCATCGTCCTGCGACTTGGACAGCTCCACCAAAAGCTTGCCGATCTGGTTCTCAATGGCCATCTGCGACATGATGGTTGCTCCGTCGTTAGAGATGGTGATATCTCCGTCCGGCGAAATAAGGATCTTGTCGAGGCCGCGGGGCCCAAGTGATGTGCGTACAATGTTTGCAACCGTCTTTGCCGCCATTATGTGTGACTATAGGATCCCGACAGAATAACATACTCACCACCATAGGATGGGTTTCAGTATTTAGCAACGCGGTAAGATATGCAGCAGAAACAGCTGTCGATTCCGCGCTCAAGGATTGAATAAAAACCAAATGGCATGCGGTCTTGTGCTTACCTTTGTAGCCTCAATTCCGGTTTTGCGAGACTTCTTTTCCTGCTCACGAACAATGATAAACGGCCTACCGTACTCATCGGTGGTGTAGATTGCGCTCATAATCTCTTGCTATGTCGGGATGGTACTTTTTTTGTTTTTTTAGAGACAAAGTTCAACAAAAATTTGAGTTTACAGGCGAATCGCTTCTACTGTGTCAGTTCCAAACAAAAGAAAGAAAGTCAAACAAAAGGGTAAGGTAGAAAACTGAATCGCATCCAAGCGTTTTGTGACAAGAAGAGATGAACAGAGCAAAAAGAAAGCTCAGGAGTGTTTGTTTACCACTCGCCATGGACTCAAAGAACACAGAAGAAGCATTTTGCTGTCTTGATGCGTGATCTTGATTGCTTGATATCAAGATCCAGCGCTTTTTTTTTGGCACCTACTGTTTAAAATTTTTTAGGCAGACTCTAAGATGAAACTAGCGCTTAAAGTCTGGCAAGCGAAGAGCAGCCGGCCACTTCTTCCCTCCTTTCGTCGTTGTTATTATTAATATTGATAACATATTCCCGCGTTTGAACACTAGTCGACACCGTTGGACGCATAGAGTATATATATATATGTAATGGCCTCAGCAAAACCACACAGCAATACCGCCACATCAGCAAGCGGCCAGAGGAGAGCAAACTTTGGGTCGCTCTTCTTCTGCCCGACATGTAGCAATCTATTGGAGAACCCGGGCGACCAGGATCACATAGTATGCCATGCGTGCGGCGATGCGCAGGAGGGGTCGCAGTTTGAGGAGATCGAGACTGTTTCGCGGTCACAAGGAAGCGCGTTTCCATCCCGCCTGCGGAACAAGCGCTCGCTTGTGCAGGACGTTGGTGAGACAGAACGGGTGAATGCCACAGTGGACGAGCTGTGCCAAAAGTGCGGTGCCACAGAGATGACATTCAACACACTGCAGATGCGGTCGGCCGACGAAGGACAGACGGTGTTCTACAAGTGTGTCAAGTGCGGCTACGGATTTTCGGTTAATAACTGAGTGTTGCACGCACATGCCGTTCGGCCAGCCGTTCCGGCGTAGAGGCTTGCGTCTGTCTAGTTATATTTTTGCTTTGCTAGTCAAAAAAAAGTTTGCGGTGGGGAATACAGTTAAACTCATTGTTTATATGGCTGTTCAAGTGCACTGAAATGACCCTTTCCCCATTCCGCCCTCTTCTTTTTCCCACTGGCTGTGCAATCAATATTTTATTCACTTTGTTATCTCTTGTCGATTTTTTATATATTTTTCTCTTTTTCTTGATGGGCTTCAGCCTACTCGATTCTGTCATTTAAATCAAACGCTTTTTTCTAGTAAAGAGCTGTCTCTTTTGCTTACAGGGAGCAGCTGGAGCACTCCCAGATATACCCACAGCTTTTGGGAACGGCAGCAATGGTTAAATTCTTCCAACAAAAACAAGCTTATGAGTAAGTCTTTCTGTTCAAAATTGGGGCGGCATGCTTGCTTTTTATGAGAAAATTGGTAGCAGTGTCAGTTTGCTCTTTTCCAACTAATTTGTCTTTTTTCTAATCCTTGTGTAGCTATTCGTGGAACACGGTGTCATATGCGTTTCTAAACAGATACCCAAATCCATTTGCGACGCATGTGCTGACGTCCGACACTCTTGAGCACTATGTGGATGCCGGAACGGGAGAGCTACATATAACCCGTCTTCTCCGCAAGACAAACTCTGTCCCACGCTGGGCCCGAAGCGTAAGTACAGGTTGATAACGTGTGCAGTTGGTAGCTCAAGATACCACGCTTTTTGTTTTAGGCCGTGGACATGCGATTGAAATATGGCACATATCTTGTTTCATTTGATCTTTCTACTGAAATGAAATGTACCAGTATTCATGTAGATCATGCGCGGCAACGACGCGTACATCCTTGAGAAGGTGGTTATTGACACGCAGCTAGGAAAGCTGGTGTCCAAAACGCGCAACATCACACACACGCGGCTCATGAAGGTTGAAGAGCGACAGACCCTTGCTGTTGATCCGGCGAACAGAGGCCGGACGCTATGCAAAAACGAGACCAGCATCGTGTCGAACATTGGGTATGGGCTTAACTCGAAGATCGAAACCTTTAGCCTGTCGAGGTTCTCCGAAAACATATCCAAGAGCCGCAAGGGAATGCTCTACGTGCTTGATCTTGCTCAGCGTAATGGTCTTTTTAGACAGCGTCTTTATATGGAACAGTCGATGCAGCAGTAGCAATGTGGTGTTTCCCAGCATTAAACCGTTTCAGTAGCATCAGAAAAGGGGTGTGGCACCCAGCGGAGGCGTTGCCTAATGCGAACCTGGTCACTTCTTTTTCTTTCTCTTTCTTACCTTCTTTTTGTATTGTACCTTACTCTTCTGTCATTCCATGGCGGTGGACTGACAGCCCTCAAAAACATGGTGATAAGGCAGTGGTGCAACCGCCAACAATGCTTTTTATGCCATAAGAAAAATAAATGCCGACACCCACGGCTCCACCGAACAAACTCCTACTTGTAAATTGCAGCAGGGCAAAGGCGCATAGCGGGGCATCTGATATCATCGTAAATAGTAACGGAGCTATTTTAAAGAACTAAAAGAGGTGCTCTGGATGTGGTTTGCACCAGGCACATGATAAGAACAAATCACAACACATCGCCAACCTCATCATTAAGTGCTGGACTGATCGCCTTCGTGTTTTTGTTTTCCGTGTCCACGCATTGACGCGTTTTTGCTTCTTTGCTACTTTGTTTATGTTTTAATCCTTTGTTTTATTGGCATTTTCTTACTCTTTTTTTTGCTTTCTGAACACAGCAAACAACGTAGCTTTTTTTGGCTTGCATCTTTTCAGATAAAAAAAACCTACCAAGCTTTGTCTGCCTGTGTACCGACATATCCTCCGCGGGTTGTTGCGTCTGCTCCCTACGAGCCCTGTCCATTCCTTGCCACGCTTGCGTCGTTGTGGACCGTTAACTTTGTTTATTTTTAACAGTGCCCGTCAAAAGTAAACAAAAAAAGGTGCCTGTCTTTGGAAAACAAGGCCTTTTGCCAATACTAATTGATCTGTTTTCCCAGCCCACAGGTTTTTCTTTTCACAGCCCCTCCCCCCCAAAAAAAATAAAACTCAACGCGTTGTTTCAACGCCATCTGGATCCGGTAGCCAGGCTTCTTGGGGATTTCAAACACGAAAAGAACAGGAAAGGCAGAGCAACAGAGGTCCCCCTCCTATGAGCAAAGCGGTCGACGAATAAGATAAATAAAAAAGTTGTTCTTGTCCAACACGCCGAGCTCTATGAACACCACTAGCACGCCGAGACGCATAGAGAGTCGAGACTTTTACCGCCGTCCAGGGCAGCAAAATACATCCTCTGAAAAGGCAAAAAGGAATCTCGACTTTTCCAACCCTGGCACCCTTCCTTTCTTTACAAACACCACCTCTGTTAACATTGCCACTGCCTTTGCACACGCTCGAATCACCTCGGACACAATCAACAAACGCCCTGCCCACCTGAAGGGCACGCCAATGTCCCCTTCGCAAATCTCAAAGATGAATCTACACGCACACGCACACGCGCACCACCCAGACGACGGCTTCCGCACGCACTTTGAGAGCTCAACAGCGTCGCGTCCGCATGGCACGCTTCCGATACGCGACATTACCAAAAAGACCGCAGCTAACCCGCGACCGGCGTTTCTTGACTACCAGGACATGGATATCGACCCTCCCTTGTTCAGAGACTACCAGACCCACACCACCAGCGCCCAGCTGAGCGGGATTATACGCGAGCGGGAGTGGGCTCATGCGCAGCCCAAGGTCCCTGGTTGGTTCCGGAAGCAGCAGGACCAACGAAACCAGAATCTAGTGGATGTGTCTCCACCAAAGGTCATGGCAGAGACGCCGCCCATCGTGTTTGCACAGTCAGACTATGATGCAGACTTTGCCGCGCGGGCCCCAGAGGTGTATGGTGATGACCTGATTGACCTCAGCACGCCAAATCCTGCCTTCCCGTTGGCTAACAAGAACCCCAATGGTGCCAGACAGAGGTTTGGCGAGCCTGTCGCCAGCTTCCGTCGCGCTGCTGCAGCCAGCTCATCGCTGCTGCGAGGCAGGAACGAGGGTGAGTGGGAGTATGCATCCAACAACAAGGAGACTGAGCTTGGTAGCTACCGAAACGCAGGTAGCGGGAATACTGGCACGATTGGCAATAGCTATCTGGATAGCAGGGGCGTCCAGAACGGCATAGGCAGCACACACGCGCCCCGCAGACTAAACGGCGGGAGAACCTCGGCATATGAGAGCCATCATGAGTACGGCGTAGCAGGCAGTCTATATGGCCAGACTAAAGGACTGGGCGCCGGACTCGATGCAGGCAAAGAGAACAAAGACGATGAGGCTGTGGAGATGAGAGACAGAAATATCAGTAGCCTTGCGCAGCGTCCTAGCTCGCGGTACTCGTTGCGCTCTCATGTCACTGCACCCAGACGTCTGAGCTACGACAGAGACTTCAATATCCGCGAGGGCCACAATGACGAGAACGTGCGAGACGAGCACACAGAAACAGTCAGAAAAGCAGCGCCTGCACCGACTCCATACACAGCCCGCATCAAAGGGCCCGGCGCATTCCCAGCGACAGCCCAACGGTTTTCTCAGCGCAAGAACAGCGCGCAGGAAGCCGAGGACGATGGCATCATCACGCCTACTGTCCTTCGGAAAGCCGCTTCCCGAACAGCCAGTGGTCAAGCAGCCATGACCAGCGGTGACCTGCTATCTAACCACAGGTATCTGAGGCACGGTAGCGGTTCCCATCGTGGCTGGGGCGAATATGTTGCCCACCAGGCCGACGACGACAGAGCAAGCATGCATTCGTTTAGCGACAGCTTCATCAGCAACTCGACTGCAGGCGGGGGTGGCCTTGCTAATGGCCCAGGCCTCGAGCGCGACAGCCCAACCCTACTGAAACGACTGTTTCGAAATATCGCGGCCGGCTGGACCGGCTCTGCCGGGTCTTTTGCTGAGCGTGTTTCGTTCATATTCTTTATGATCTACTTTTTGATCAAGGAGACGGCGGTGGTGGTTGGAGCGTTTGTATATCGCCTGCTATACAGTCTTTTGCTTGGGCCTGTGTACAGCGGAGTTCGCGAGACCATTCTTCTTCCAGCGTCATTGTGGCGTGTTCTCACCCCCGGGCGTTTGCACGACAACGGGCAGTCTATGACAGGGATCCTCACTGGGCTGACAGTTGTTGCGCTTTCTATCGTCGTAAGTCAATACAGCCAGTCTCTTTTTGGAACCGCAGGACTGGTTCCCCGGTCTCTATTTGGAACACACTGGCCACTTGGGACCTCGCACAAGAAGACGCCAATAGCCACCATGAACCCACTTACCGACCAAGAGATAGAAAGGCTTGGTGGACATGGATCGGTGGTTGTAGACCGACTCGTCGGCGTCGAGCAGACCCTGCGCCATCTATACGGTCTGCTTGACACGCTAAAGTCCCAGAACGAGGAAGATTCGGCGGAAGTACGCGACACGCTGATACGGCTCCAGCAGGAGAGGCAGTCGTTTGTTGACTCTAATCGAGGCGATCAGCAGCGCATTGATAATCTTGAGCGGGAATACGTCAGCCTGAAGCGAGATCTGAAGGCAAGTCAGGCAAGAAATAGCGAGCTTAGCAACGATTCCAAGGAGATTGACAGGATCAAAAAGCATGTGGAGAAGCTTGCCAAGAGCGGGGGTAGCAGATGGGGCCGCTCGGGCGCGAGCACAGAGGAAGTGCGGCGGATGATCAAAGATGCAATCAAAGCGCAGGAGAAAGACATTAGCGACATGCTCAAGCCTGCGTGGTTGACCAGCAACGGCGATGCGGCTTATACGCATGTTTCCCGGATGATTGAGGACGCTCTTAATCGCTATGCCAACGATCGCTTTGGCAAGCCCGACTTTGCGCTGTTTTCTGCCGGCGCCCGAATTGTTCCCGCCCTTACCTCTCCGACCTTTGAGCCCTCTGCTCGTGGCATTGCCCAACGACTGTGGCGTAAGATGGGCATGGTGTCTTCGCAGCCGCCATCTGCCATTCTTGACCCCAGCGCACATGTTGGCGAGTGCTGGCCAATGCGTGGCAGCAGCGGGCAGGTGGCGATTCATCTTTCCCAGCCGATTGATGTCAGCGATTTTGCGATTGAACATGTTGCAAAGAGCGTAGCAATCAACTGGCGGAGCGCTCCACGTCAAATCGAGATCTGGGGGTATGTCATTGGAGATGCCAGCGATAGCGACGGGTCTTCGCCATTGTCGGATGCAATAGCCTCGCAAAGCAGCGGTCATGGCAGCGACGATGGGCAGGATACGGCTGCTGCTGAAATTGCAAATCCGCCATTCGCGGACAGCAGGACCAAGCACGGCATGGGCAAACTAACCAGACTAGCCTCCTACGAGTACGAGCCGTCGGACACGTCCGCTGTGCAGATAGTGCCGCCAGAGACCAGAAACTCGGGCCCGTTGCGGGTGCGTACAATAATCCTCAAGATAAACTCCAACTGGGGCCACCATGAGCACACATGCATTTATCGATTCCGTGTACATGGCCACCCAGCAGCGTAAAAGTATATTATTTCCTGCCTGTATGTTTTTTGTCTTAATGTTTCCATCTAATTAATCCGCGATTTCTTGTGTTAACCATTCATTCTGGTGCCAGGGCGCAAGCCCCATCCAAGAATCCACTGGTCGCCTCTGCCGTGACGACGACCCTCAAGGAAAGACTGAAGGCTTCTGGAAGGTAGGTAGAAACGTAGCACGGGCAGAAGAAGGCAAAGCTATGTCAAGGGAGCTGGATGCAGAAAGTGCACTGGCGTGATTAAACATTTGTTCTGCGCTCTGCTGCGTTGCCGACTCTATCTTGTGGTCTCTCGGACAGCAGAAAGATGTTCAGGAAAAGAAAAAAAAACAACCATAGCATACGCATACGTGGTTTTTAATGAATGCATCTGGCGTGAGCATTCATGCCACTTCAAGACAACACTTTAGAAGGAATGCCGTCAAATACAAACAGCCACAGCAGCAGGCTGTGCGAGTTGCGCAAATGCATTCCCTTTTGCGGGGATGGGGGGAGGGGCGCAGGAGCCGAGGGGAGGGTCGGAACCAGACTCTCAAGGCGGAGATTCCATGGGGTTTCTGGCTTCCTTGTTGCCTTTCTTTTGTTTTTGTTTCTGCTGCTTCCGTTCGTCTTCTTGCCACTCCGTCTCTTTCTGCGCCTGCGTATTACACATGCCCGCACATCATCGGTGCTGGGCGTCGGTGTTCTTTGCAACAGCAGAGAGATCCCTCTCCTCTCTCGCAATGTCTATCATTATCTTCCAGCCTTCCGATGCACCTGTGTTCCACCTGCCAATCTGCCCAGCTACTTCCTGTATGCACTTGTGCTTTAATGGTGTTTCATCCTTCTTCGTGAGCTCCTCTGCATAAGCTTCTTTTTTTTTTTTTATAAATTGCTGTGCTTCTGCCTCTGGGCTGAACTGCGCTTTTGTCTTCTTTCTCTGTTTCCTCAGCCCTTATACTTTTAGTTTTCCGTTGCCTTCATCGTTTCTTTATCCCTACGACTTTGTTTCTTTTTGTTTATCCATCACACATGCAGAGTTAATAGACTCTGTGTGCTGGTCTTGTCCATATTTACCGGGTGTAAAATCTACGTTATCTGGACGCTTGTTTGCCTTTGCTAGTTTAATTTACCAAAAGTTATAAAAGCCAGGCTTACGCCATCGTGTGAACCCGTTCAGCGTCCCGCCTATTTGTGCAAGCATCAGTTGGTCTTTTTATTTATTCATCTCCCAATCTCCGAGTGCGCTACCAGTAGCCATACGCGTCCGTCTCGTCTCATCTCTACGCCCAACCTTCTCGCCCTTTCTTCCACAAAAATGACCGACAATTACGTGCTTGAGCAAGAATCGCAATATGAGTGTGGCTATGATGGCGGTGCTTTTCCAGTCGCCGTCTACAAGCACCACTCGACCGAATTCCGGGTTGTTGTTTGCCAAACGCCAGGGCCTCTTTGCCATATGGCCTTGTGCGTTCCAACGCTCTGTGCAGATCACAAAGGCAAACCTCATTCGCTAGAACACTGTAGGTACACATGTGCATGATAGCTCTAGCCAGCCATCTTGTCTTATACAGCCTCCCACATTCTGTTTTTTTTTCAGGTGGAAATTGTTATCAATGCTGGGATGCATATATGGAAGAACCCTCCCTTGTGTTATGCGTGTTGATGCTATTGTTAATTGTATATTAAAATATCTGTTTTCAGTGCCATCTGCCATTGTTTCATTAAGCGAATATAGTGGTGTTCTGTGGTTCAAAAAAGTACCCGTATCGCGGCTACATTGACGTGGTGGCTTCGCAAAATCTCGGGCAGCCGATGAATGCAACAACATACAGCGATATGACCATATTCAAGTTTGTTGGACTTGGTCAAGAAGCCGCCGCAAATGTTCTACCCGTCGCCCTCGACCACGTCATGCACCCGCTTGTTCAGGACAACCACTTTGCAACAGAGGTAATGTGACTTTAAATTTATGCTTTCCATTCTATTCATTTTTCAAATTTTCTGCACCTCTTATTTCCTGCTCTTGTCTGTCGATTCCATCTTTATTGTAAGCCCCTCCGCCTTCTTCTCAGGAATCCCATTGTTTCTTTGCGCCTGAGAGACGGGGGAGAGATATATCGTAAACAACCGCAGGTGGGGGGGGGTTTGCCTTCTCCTTGCCACAAAGGGAATGACTTATCCTCAGCCAATGTGTCTTGATGTCAATTTCTCCTATATGCATCTATTACTGTTTCTGCAATCATTAAGAACTTTATTTCTATTTCTAAACATGCTGAATTGCAACAGCCAACGGCGTATATCGCCCGGTTTTCTATCACCCTTGATGAAGTAAACTACCTTTTTGCAATTGGGATTGTTCAGTAATTGGTCGCCATGGTGACAGGAATTGGAGGAAACACGTGCACATTGCAATTGCATCTGCCAATTCTTTTTTATCTGTTATTTTTGTATCTGCTAGTGGTAGCTGCACTTTCCTACATATTCAAGACTCTCTTTTGGCCATTTTGCTTCTTAGACTCTCCAAACTGAATATGCCTAGCGTCCACTTGTCCATCATACGCAACTACCATCATCGTCATTATGCAACAACTTGCTTTAAACAAGAACATGGTTATCAGAAAGGGGAAATTTTGAAACAATGGCCATCGTGACATTGCAAATAAAAAACAAGCAACTATGTCAGAAAATGCACCACATGTAACCCTTTTTCTCTCTGTTTTCCCACTATTGCTGACATATGTTTAGGCACAGTGTCAGCCGCGTGTTCGTTCTTTTTGTTGTCATATGTTTGGGCGCTGTTAGACGTTAACTGTTTTGTCAGTCATGCGCCGCGTACTCTATTTCATTAATTATGCATAAGAAGATAGAGCATCGAGGCCACCATTCCGCTCTAATAGTTGCAAAGGCAGCCTATTTGCGTTGCATGTCTCTCGCATCACATCCTCTCTCCATTTTGAAAAGGAGCTCTTGTTTTTCTCGTGGCATTATGTATCCATTGCAATGCGTGATCTGAGGGATAAAACAATTGCCTACGCCACTTTACAAACATCAGCACCTTCCCATCTTTTCTTTAATCAAGAGGGCATTATTTCTAATGTGCAATGTTTGCCAATTGCTGCCCTTTGTGTCTATTTTCTTATACTCGCCGTCTGTATTCTCAGCCTCCCCTGGTTTATTTTCTAACCAGGGCGGCAGTCCCCACACATATACGCGTCCATATGTACACGCGCGCAAAGTATGACCACCCCTAAACGCAAAGTTGCATCCATCTGTTAATTATCTCGTCTGTATTATGCTGGAGATAGACTATCAAAAGAGATTTACTAATCACAAATGAACCCAACAATGCCACATATCACATAATTGTAGGTGTACCATGTGGATCAAGACGGGCGTCAGCAGGGCGTTTTGCTCAGCGAAATGAGCGAGTTCTCGTATAGGGAGCCCTCTGTCCGTTCGCTCTCTCTGCGCCAAATGCTCTACCCGCCGACTTCCACGTACGCATGGGAATCTGGTGGCCTGCTACAAGCAATAGAAGCCCTCACAACAAAGGAGGTAAAAGAATATCACGATGAGTTTTACAGCTACCAGAATCTCACTCTGCTGCTTGTTGGAGCGTATGACAAGCAGCCTGAGGCTATTTTCAAAGCACTCGCTGATCTGGACACCGAAATCAGTGCAGCTCCACCCGTGGCCAAGTATAGCATGCCTCCGCTTCGTGAGAAAAAGGACAGAAGGCGGTATGACGTTGCGTTTCCTTCCGAGAAATCACAAACAGGCACAATGGGCTTTGCATGGGAAGGCCCTCTTGACGAGGATGTTGAGACGCATATCGCCCTGGAAATACTTTTGGGTTTCTTGGCAAAGGATCCCGCGTCGCCTCTAAGAAAACGGTTTACAAATCGAGCGGTGCCGATTGCAGGCGATATCGAGTTTTTGCTCCGGCCGTTTATTCCGTCAATGATCGAGTTGAGCTTTGTTGAGGTTCCGTTTACTACGTACATCTCGCATGCGGCGGCTGTAGCAGCGTCAGCCAATGCTCTACGGCGAGACAGCCCCGCATTATCCAGCTATCCGTCACCAGTCGACGCCTTTGGCCCACTGGATCTTGCAAAGCTCCACGATGACCTGAACAACCTATTTGCACCCAACTATTACCGCAAGCAGTTGATAAGCACCATGACATACATTGTTGAGTTTTGGCTGTCGAAAAACTGGAACCACTTCCACGATTACATAGCAAAGCAGAACTTGTCTGCGGTGGCTGCGTTTTCCAAAGTAGCAATGGACCAGAAAGATCAAAAGGGGGTCTTGTATATGCTGGCACACGATGCAGTGGCATACCACTGTTCAACCGGCGTTGGAGGCAAAGCACAGCCCTCGTTTGCATCTCGTGGTGAGGCGTTCACTATTCGCCGCAATCTTGAACAAAAAGACTGCACATTCTGGAAAGCGCTGGTGCAGCAGTGGTTTCTGGACAGGCAAATGGTCCACATCGCAATGATTCCTGACTCTAAAATGGGAATCCAGCTTGAAGCCGAGCGCAATCTGGCACAGCGAAACCGCATTGAGAGCCTAGCGCCCGAAGAGACGGAAAAGCGCAAAAGGTGGTTAGAAGAGGCAATAGCATCCACAAAAATCGAGATCCCCCACGAAATTTTGGCTGCTATGCCTCCTATTCCAGATATCTCCAAGATAAAGATGCCAGAGTTTGCAGGAAGCACATTTAGGCTCTGCAAGCCGCCATTTGCACCATCGCCATTTGGCATTGGGCGGGTCCTTGTTGTTCCGGGCGAGACAGAAACCAAGCTTCAAATATCATTTCCATTGACGGGCTTGTCTAGCGATCTCCGGCAATATCTCCCCTTGTTTACGCAACTATTGACTAGTAGTACGGGACTTATAATTCCATGTTCGATCATTAGCAAAATGACCCAGTGTGTCTTTCTTCCCGAGCTCAAATCCACAGGAATGCCCTTGACTTACTTGGACAAAGAACAAGTCGACAGCGCCTTTGGCAGTGCATTCACCGAGTACCAGGCGTGTATAGGCGACTATCTTAGCTGGGGCGATACTGGCGGCTGGCCAGTCGAGATAATGACCCTATATGGAGCTACACAAAGTGCTGACGTGAACAGTGCTTTCCAAATGCTTGTATTCAAGCTCTTGTTTGGCGACTTTGGCGTTGATGTAATCCTCAAAGCGGCCAAAAGCCAAGGAAAACATCTGATGCGTTTAAAGGGCACTGGTGCATCCCTACTCATTGATACGTACCAGTGGCTTCGACTCCCTGGTCCTCTCGATGCAAACACTGTTGCGGACAGCAGCTCGTCGAAAAACATTGTCATTGAACGTTCTGCAAGCGAGCCGCTTGGCCGGGCGCTCAATCTTTATTACCAGTCATCCCTTATTTCTGCTGTTACCAAATCTTTATCGCTGGCTGTAAAGGGCCATGGCCAGGCTGCAACACAGGCTAACAGAATAAGCGATGCAATCTCGCGAATCCGGACATACTTTGCATGCAACATCCTTGGCACTGGCCTTGCGCACATAGCACTCCCATACAGCCTGGACAAGGCTGGAGCGCAAGAGCTGATGAGTCTGCTCGTAAACGAGTGGACCACCTGTAGCACCGCCTGGCAGGATGGCCACCAAAGCGCAGCTGCACCCGACTCCCCCTTCGAGCCTACCGTTCTGTACAACACGTGCGGCGAAGCCGATGGCCACCCGCACAAGAAACGGAGGTCGGCTGCTGATCCTGGCGTTAGCGAGTCTGCCGCGTCTGGCCCTCCCAGCAGGCGGCTCGGAAGCTGCGAGTTTGTTCAGTTGGATGAGCCCCTGGGCATCCACCTGACACTTGCGGACCTTCCTACCTCATATGTTGGGATTCAGATCCCACTCACGCTGGAGCATGGTGTGCATGATACAGGCGTGGTGTCCCTTGAACAGCAGTTGGAAAGTCTGCCAGAGATGGACGTTTGGGCGCTAACCATGCTCACAACAATATTCAACCGCTCTGAGGGTCTGGTAAAGAATGCCGTCCGTGGGCGCGGCTATGCGTATGGTGTTGGCATCCACCCACGGCCAACAGATGGACATCTCGCTGTGTACATAAGCCATTCAAGCGACCCCCAGAAAGCGCTTGAGGCATTCTGGGAGGTTATCGAGCTTCTCAAGTCGGATGACGAATGGAGTAAGGCTATCAATGAGTTTCAGCTCAATGCAGCACGGTCCATTGTCCTTTTCAGAACATATAACAACGCAGCGCAGGCTATTGCTCTTGAGGATGCGCGCTGGTTATTCAATGGCTACGACGGACTCGACGAGCGCATTCTCTGGGTTCGCAGACATGTGGAGAAAGTGACAGTCTCGGATCTACGACGTGTGTTTCAAAGGCACTTTGTTCCAATAGTCACAAAGAACCCGCGCGTAAAGCCGCTTTACTTGGTGGCTATCCCGCAATATCTAGCAAATGGCGATCGAGACCCGATGCTCAAGCTCAAACAGAACCAGTATGGAATCGCGATGAAGCACATAGACTTTGCTTTCCTCGATCCAGTAGTCAAAATTTAGACTGGCTATGGTTTTCTTTTTTTCTTTTTCATTCGTTGCTCTTACATGTTGTAGTTTTAGTTTCAGTTGTTAGGAGGTGTTTCTTCGACTGTTCTGCATGAGGGAGTTGGCCGACCACCCATAGTAGCGCCGGCAAGTAAATCGGCTTCATCATCAGTCTCACAATCGTCGTTGCTTGTGTTTGTAATCTTTCGGCGCTTGTTGCGTTTCTTTTCTATCCATATCTGCGCTTATAACAATGAGTATTGTATTTGGGCTTTCTGGACCCTCGTGCTCGGGGAAAACAACGGTCGCCCTGAATCTGCTGAAGCTCTTCCCTCGAACAGTAATAATACACCAAGATGACTTTTACAAGCCAAATAGCCAGATCCCGGTGAACGAAGCTTTAGGGCTTGAGGATTGGGACTGTCCGGCCTCATTTGACATGGACATGATAGTTGAGGAGATCCGTGTGCTGCGAAAGCGGCTCTGCAACATGGCTGCGGATGGTAGCACCGATGGTTTCAATGCTATCCGGCCGAGCTTTGCATCGCAATGGGCTAACCCTCCTGACGATGTTGACAAGGTGGTAGATGGGGATGTTCTGGAGTCGCTGAAAACCAAGATTTTACACACACTGCAAATCGAGTCTCTAGATAAAACCCCCTTTTCGCTGGTTCTTGTGGACGGGATCTTGCTTTTCCATGACAGCAAACCAAACGCCACAGATATCAATGCTGAGTTTGACGCGGGTTTATTTTTATATGCACAATATGGTACACTAAAGCAACGACGTGAGGCACGGAGCGGCTATGCAACAAAAGAAGGTATTTGGACTGATCCGCCTGGATACTTTGACAGTATCGTCTGGCCAAATTTCATAAAGTACCACAAGCGGTTTATTCACGAGCATCCACAGGTCCTCGGAAATGGTATAAACACAGCCAAAGTTGGTGCTGATGGATATACTGTTGATTCTCCGCACAACGCTTCCCATATTGCTGTTTGCTCTTCTGAAGTGCCAGTGGCTAGTACTCTACAAATAGCCGTGCAGATGCTGCTTGAGAGCTGGGCTGACAAGAATAGCTAATTGGTGTATCATGATGTGTTTCCTTTCACTCAGAGACTGTTGAAAATTCTGCAGTTCGATATCACAAAGCCCATCTTGCTAAAAAAAAAAAATTATCTTTCGTTGTCATTTAATACATGCAAACAAGTACCCCCCAAGTCATTCCAACACTATACCACACACACGCAGAATCTCGTCTTGCAAAACGTCTATCCCAGTCTTTGTCTTGACACTGCACCACAGCACACAGGGCTGGACGACAGACGGTGCAATCTTTTTTGCACTTTTCACAAGCACGTCGCTTGTTTCGGACAGCTCAACATGCTTTAGCTTGTCTGTCTTTGTAAGCACAAGCTGGACTGGAACGCGGTTCCTTTCTGCAATCTCAAGAAAGCTGCAATCGGTCTGTTTTAGCTCCCCAATCTTGGCTTCAATCAAAAGAAACACCCGGCGAAGAGAACTTCGTGCTGATAGGTACTCAACTATGAACGCACCCCAGTCATCTCGGCTACGATAGCCATATCCGGGCATATCTACAACGCTAATGGCTGCCGGATGTATTCGCGACGATAGGCGGAAGAAATTCAAAGCAGACGTATGTCCAGGTTTTTTAGATGTCTTTACCAGTGGCGCGGATCTTAGTACGGCCCCAATTAACGAGGACTTTCCTACATTTGATCTGCCAGCAAATGTGATCTCAGGACTGTTGATCGACTCGTAATGTATGGGCTTCGTGGCAGAGATAAGGAACTTGGCATCCCGTTGGTCAAAGTATCTTGATCCAAGGCTGTCAGATTTAATGGTAGACAATGTTGTACCGCTGGTTGCTTTTGATATTGATGTTCCGGGCAGATGAGTGCGTGATATATTGCGGGAGTAGCTACGTATGCCAACTATACTTCCTGCCAGATGGACAGGTGTATTTTGCTTATTGCCGGGAGCAAAGACTAGCAAGTGCTTTAAACCGGGGTATTGAAAGGCATGGATTTGGGGCACGCATTTGATCCCTGGTACCCGCATTTGTGGTATGGCCAGCGAGGCCAAACAGTGTAAGATAATAAAGTTACAAATGAGAAGAAAGGCAGTGGGTGGTATGTGTACATGCCACCATTCTGCTAATGTGAAATAGTGACAATATTACCCTTCTGATTGGTACTGACTGATAATGATGAATGATGTATGGGGTCGGGCTCGCTTTTTCAAATTCTGAAACCCTAGGATTTGTTCCAGCGAAAACAACTACTACAAAAAAAATCCAGATAAACCTAGATTGTGCGTACACATGGCAGACCCTCGTATTCTGCCACCAACTTTAGGCGATTCTTGTTTTTGTAGCTTGGAAGGATGTGGCACTAGATGCTCGGATGTTTGGTCTGCTACCACAGTTGTGAAGCGTCCATCTGATATGTTAATATTTTTAGCCAGATAAGAAATAGAACCAAAGCTGCATTTCATTGTCAAGTAAAGCCGGCAGAGTAAATAACAATAGACAACAGAAGATATGTTGCATAGTTATTTCGTGTTTGAAGCATATCAAGCATATCAAGCATATTAGATTGCTATCCAGCACCACCAGTCACACACAACAGACAGATTACACCACAGCCCTCACAACTTGTCTGTAAACCATAGATAATGGAAAGAGCAGTAGCAGCCGGAAAGGGAACATGTGCGCGTGAACACCGTGATGTCTGCCTGGGAAAGGGGAGGCGTAATCCTCATTTCTCCGACTCTGTTTTCCTTCTTTTTTGCATCTGTCAGTGACCATAAATGAAATAGGCCAGCTGTTGTTCTGCTCTGCTCTATTATGCCACTCATTCTTTGATCATGCAATTCCGTTGTCGCTGCATGTCTGCCTACAGATATTTCATTTTATGCCGCCCTAAACCACAACTTGCTGAAATTTGCTTCCAGCCAAACGCCTTCTTTCCCCCCCCCCCATTCTCACAGTGTGGCATCTGCTTCAAAGGCTTATATATTCTACAACCCAGGACTTTTACAATATTCTTTGCTGCTGGATCTTCCTTGTCTCCCCTCTCTTTTTTTTTTACTCCGATATCCTGGACTAGGCTGGCGTTGTCGTTGTTTTTTCTTCCTTTGTTTCTACTTCAATTTTTATATTACAGCACACTGTCACTCTTCCATGCTGCTTTCTTTCTTCGTCTTGAAGAGATATTTTGTATACATTCCTGCCTGGTTATATAGTGCAGGGTATTCCTACCAGGTCTTATAAACCGCTCGCATTGCTACTATCTCAAATATTATCCCCACGGGATAGTTGGTTTGACGATGGAACCAAGAGTGCTTGTTGTTTCGCTTTTTGCGCCATACTCTGTCAATTTCGATGCTGCGCCCAAGACTTTGCAACGTAACGGCATCTCTGGCACCGGGTCTCCTGGCTCAGATGGCAGGAAGCCAAGCCGCAACGGATCTATGAGCCGCAACTTGATATGGAATGGGCGGCGCAGCAGCGTACATCGCACACACACAACGCCGCTGGGCCATCACGGCCAGCCACACAGCCGCAGACGATCGACATTTTCTGTGAAGCTTTCGCCGATCTCTCGCACAAGCATTGACTGCTCAGATCCGACCAACCCTCTGCTGCCAGGCAATAAACACGAGAACGGCCTTTCTACATGCAGTGAAGGAGATGGCGACCAGCATGCTCTGTCGGATGTTGGGGTCAAGGGAAACCCAGCTCCAGGCGGGAATAACAGCAAACCCGGCCCGTCTCAGCTTGCCTACACTATCGACGAAGCAGCAGGTGTTCATACCCCACCTGCAGACACGCTTGATTTTACACGCAAAATGAACATGGAACAGCTGCTGAAGAAGCAGGAAAGAGCTGCTGGTACAGGGAAGCATAGGCGCTTGCTGCATAACCAGCTGGCACATACGGCCAACAGTGCAAAGCACTCTTTATTCAAGAGCATAAGCAAGACCAAACAGTCTGGAGATACCCCAAATCTCAGCAGCAGCGCGACATGTGAGGGAGATATGCAAGAACAAGAATATGATTCGCTTGCCAGCGCTACTTCAAAGCTTCAGATTGACCCGCACGAAGACAAAGGACCGGGTCTGGCTTTTTCAAGCGCAGAGGGCTCTGTTCCGGGCACCGGTGACTCTTTTGTGGTTGAACATCTCAATGTAGGCAACATTGGTCTGTTCAACGCAGTCAATGCCAGTCTTGAGCTTTTTGCTGAGCGCGTTTGGGTTGGAGAGCTTGGAATATCCACAGACGGCTGGTCAGAGAGCCGAAAGTCGGCTGTGTCGGACAAACTTCTCGATGAGTTTGAGACCCTTCCAGTGTTTGTTTCCGACAAGGAGTTTGAAGGGCACTATGGACGCTTTAGCAAGCAGCTTATATGGCCAGTGTTCCACTACGTTATGCCGGAAATGCCTCAGTGGCATGGCTGGGAAAAGTCTGCGTACGAGGCAGCACTATCGACATGCGAAAAGTTTGCCGACCGCATAGTCGAAATTTACCGCGAGGGCGACATAATCTGGGTCAACGACTATCACTTGATGCTTTTGCCTCGACTTATTAGACAGCGCCTCCCGACTGCAAAGATAGGGTTCTTCCTCCACATTCCGTTTCCCAGCTCTGAGATATTCCGCTGTCTTCATGTACGCAAAGAGCTGCTTGAAGGAGTGCTTGGCGCAGACGTGGTCGGACTGCAGACATTCGCATACAAAAGGCACTTTGTCCACACTGCAAAACGCGTCCTTGGGGTTGAGGGCTCGCCAAGCGGACTAATCACGGAAAGGGGCCATGTCGCTGTTGGACAGTATGCGATGGGTCTGGACCCTGCTGGCGTCGAGGAAAAGTGGAGCAACGCGTCAGTTGGCGAGCTCATAGAGTTTCTAAACGAGAAATATATGGGCAAGTATCTTCTTGTTGGGCGCGACAAGCTCGACCACGTAAAGGGGGTGCGCCAGAAGCTGCTAGGGTACGAGTGCTTTTTGAACGAGAATCCGGAATTTTCTTCGAAAACTGTGTTCATACAGATAGCCTTGACAACAGCAGAACACAACGAGCTGCAGGTCCAGGCCATGGATGTCGTGAACAGAATCAACTCTAGATTTGGCACAATTGAACACCAGCCTGTTGTGTTCTTCCACAAGGATATCCCTTACAGCCAGTATCTTGCTCTGCTCTCCAGGGCTGACGCAATGGTTATCACCTCGCTTCGTGACGGCATGAATCTGACATCGCACGAGTATGTCCTCTGCCAGCGCGAGAAGAACTCTCCACTGATCCTAAGCGAGTTTGTTGGAACGTATGGCGCATTTAGTGGTGGGGCTCTTGGCGTAAATCCGATGGACACCAAGGCCATTGCGCAGGCCATCAAGGATGCGCTTCTCATGGGCGCCGAAGAAAAGCTGGGCCGGTGGAATCTTTTGCATCAACAGGTGCTTACCAACAGCGCGACAAGCTTTGTGTCTTCGTTTATTGCGGACGTCAAGTCTGTAAAGCCCGAACTGACGAACCAGTGAATGGCAGATATCAGCACTTAATCTATGAATAGCACGTGCTGCAAGTGGAAAAGCACGCGTTGCCAGTGTTTTCCAGACAAGACTTTTATATCACAAGTGAAAACACCGTATATTGCAATATGTGCGCCTACATCATACTAAACAGCGACCGAGGCTACTAAATATAGATATATTCAAACGCTCTCTGCAGAAATACCATGTTTGCCGAATGTAATTTGTTTGCTAGTTTTCACGTTCATAACACTACCAGCTATTGCATTTGAAATATAAAAGACGTGAAAAACATACCAAGCAGCAGACAACATGCGATTTGCTGGGTATTCATACTGAAATGGCTCACTTCATATTCTTCGAAACCCTCCATGATCCTGGCTTGCGCATCCGTTTTATCTTGGATTCTGGTGCAACAGGGCGGATCTTGTTGCGGTTACGATTCTTGATATTGGCATCCGCATAGTAGTGCTTGCCGACCTTCATCTTGTTCGTTGTCATTCGAGTAGCCTTGCCAGAACCAGTCGCCATCACCGCATTTTGCTCTCCTCTTGCTTTCTCTTCAACAATATCGCGCTCGCCAACACCTCCATCAGCGCTGTCTTGTTCTTTACGCATACCTTCGTCAGTACCTTCATCCTCACCATCGCTTTCAGAAGATGAGAAATCAGAGTCCAACTCAGAG
The DNA here is from genome assembly GCA_027595805.1 of Coemansia sp. Benny D160-2. Classification (NCBI taxonomy): domain Eukaryota; kingdom Fungi; phylum Kickxellomycota; class Kickxellomycetes; order Kickxellales; family Kickxellaceae; genus Coemansia; species Coemansia sp. Benny D160-2. The sequence goes on along the minus strand of JANBOK010000067.1, from coordinate 3,728 downwards.
TCAACTATCTTGTTGTTTTCACTGACTGCGCTCTGGAAGACTTCGTCCCAGTCAGGCTCCTCAACCTCCTCTGCTTCCAAATCGTCGGCTTTTCGTTTGTGGGTTGCGGCCACCGAATTGCCATCATCTGCATCGGCCGCTACCTCGCCGGACACCGCACTGTTTGGCTCTCCATACGCAATCAACGCCTTTTCGGCCTCCCGCAACTCATTGTCGCCTTCAAGATCAACAGGAAGATAGTCGGCGGCAACAGGAATTTTGCTAAACTTTTGCGTAACATTGAAGGACGCCAGACTAATATTGCTGCCTTTCTTCTCATCTGCATCCTCGTCGCCCTCTCTCTCCGCCGTTTCCTCAGCTGAAAGGAGATCCCCAGTGCCAGCACTCAACTTTGCAGAGACCTTAGAGGCAAGAGCATCCATGTCTGCGTGCGGCTTGTCATGAGGCTCGGCATATTCGGAAGGCGCACGATAATGTGGCAAGCGGCCACGCAGCCAGTCATTGATAACCATCTTGGAAACAACATGCAGATTGGGTTCTCCCCCCTTGTTGAGCTTTCCTGTGGCATTGGCAAGCTCTGTCAAAAAGTCATATGCGTCGTCCCACTTGTCGATGTTGTAGTGGCGCTGAATGTATTCCTTCCGCACGCGATTCAGAATCTCGGGGATATAGTCCTCGGGCGAAATAAGGCTCTCCGTGCGGATAGAGCCCTTTAGCACAATATCCGTATCAGTATCTGAAGAAGAAAACTGCACAATTCCCGGACAGTCAATAAGGTAGATACGGCGTGTCATCGTAATGTACTGCCATACCTTGGTCTCTCCGGGAATCGGGGCAACATTGCACACCTTCTTTTGCCGAAGCGTGTTAATGATCGAGCTCTTCCCAGTATTTGGATACCCAATAAGGCCTACGCTTATCTGCTTCTTGTCTGCATGCAGTCTGGTAAACTGACGAAGAAGCTGGATCAAAGAACCTTTGCCAAATGAATTGTTGATGCTGGCGTGGAAGGCAAGTGTTGGGTACTCGCGAGAAAGAACCTTGACCCAGCGCGCTGTCACCCAGGTCGGAACCAGATCAACTTTGTTTAGAATATAAACCAAGTGCTTGTGGGGCGCCTCAGTCTTCAAGTACTTTTCCACATGATAGCATCGTGTACCCTGAGGATCACGCGCATCCAATACATGTAAAACAATGTCAGACGAATCAATAACCTTATAAAGCTCGTTCCAGATGCGCTTTGAAGTTCCTGCACTAAAGTACCAGTCGCGCGCAACATCGTTGGATTCAGTCTGATTGGCGACCAGGTTTGTATCCTTTTTGTGATCGTAGCCGTCGTTCGAATCGGTAATCTTCCGAACAAGATTCTCATAGTCCTCAACATTGAGTTTAGGTCGTTTACGTTGTGCCTTTGGGCCAAACGTTTCACCAAATGATTCTGTCTGCAACATATTGACGCGACCAATCTGGGCGTTGTCGTGCAAAAGACTAGTGGGCAGCTTGCTCCGACGAAGAAGAACTTGGTAAGGATCGTTAATCTTGGCAGCCATCTGCTCCCGAAACTCCTCCAGCGCCTTTTGGCCGATTACCCGAGTGTTTCCAAACCATCTGCGGTTGGGCTCAATGCGCGCCACGGGCGAGTCCTTTGACTGAAAGGCAGCGGCCTTGACGAGATTTCCCTTGCGGTCATACTTGGCCTTTCCGCCGCGAAGCATATTCAGATACTGAACTTTTTTGCGATCATGGTAAAAGTTTTCACCCTTGAGCCTAAGGTTCCCTGGAACTGTTTGGGCCTTGGACCCGTCCTTCTTTTGAACACCCATGTTTCTGCTGCCGCCAAATTATGTCCTCTTCCCAGTACCCTTCGTCAATAGGTGTTATATATAGCGGAGAAGAAAAGGAAAAGAAGCCTGGCTTGTGTCAAACAATAAAAAGAAAGTAAAAAGTGCTGAAAGGAAAATAGGTTTGCGTGGGTGAAAGTGAGGACGTTCAGAGTAATGGCGCCCCACAACAAGATAAAATTTTCTTTTTTTTGTTATTTTGATCTGATATTTTTAATTATATTAGAAGGTATTAAATGTCGCAATCACGCTGCTTTTGTGTTTATCAGCACTAGACGGCGGAACAAACACTTTTCTTTTCTTATTTCAATAATTCTTTCACTTTTCTGCTGCATTGCCATTCTAATTGACAGTTTCTATCTCTTTACACCAGTATAAATAGCAAGGCTTTTGCAACCACGAGATGCAAGAGGTTATTCGCGGTCTGTTTAGAGGCGCTAAGCGCGGTGTTATGACTTCAAAAAAAGGTCGCAACTTTTACAAGGGAAATCGCACAGGGTCTATGGGAAGCCACACAAAGCATGGTGGATATGTCATCGATCTAGACAAGGTTCGGACGTATGTTGTGCCTGATCTTTCGAATTGCGAAGTAAGTGTTCTGCGTAGATGTAGCTATATATTGGCGTTCTTTTGTGTTGCAATGCTCTAACCACATATCGAACCACCGCCGCACGCTTTCATCCATGTAGCTCAAGCCCTACGTCGCACGCAGCTCAGACAAATTTAAAGTTGATCCTTGTACAGCCGATATTTTCCTCAGCAATAAATAGAGATGGTGCATAACGATACAGTTTTGATGTATGATTGTTGTTCATGCATTCTATTGCTGGCTTTTTCTTTCTGGAAAGTGATAATTGCAAATATATTTGTTCCATTAGCCTGTTGCGTCACGTTACAAACAACCAAACTAGAGCCAGCTATCTGATTGACTAGCTAGAACATAATGGTTTTAATGATCAAATGAATAGATAAAGTCTCCAAGGACCCATGTCTTTTAGCAGACATGGCACACTCAAAGGCGATCCCAAAGAAACCCATTATCCCGAGTCAGAAAACTAATGACATGGCTGACATTGTGCTAACAACCTCTCATTGTTCTGGTAAATTTTGCAGGCCTTCGACTGCGGCCAGAACACTGTATACCTTTTCTGCCACTTTCCGTGGAAGAGAATGCCGAGTTATTCTCACGATACTTCTCTTGAGAATCGCTTTACTTAATTTTGCCAGCTTCTGCAACAAAAGCCGGTGTAGTGGAAAAAATAATATCTGTGCGCAATTTTTCCCCTTCAAACCTGCGAGAATAAAAAGTCAACGCTGAGCATCATTGTGCTGCTTTTATCTTTTCTTGTAATTACTTTACATCTGTTTCCAGAGTCATCTTCATACACCTACTAAAAGACGCGTTTCTCTATAGGCCATTCTGTTCCCGCTGCTGTACTGTCGGTGACTGATCTGACAAACACTATCTCTGCTTACAAAATGACAATACCAGGTCAGGAACCGCAGCCAGATATTGAGTCTGCCAGAGAGAATCTCGCTAATGGCGAGACGACACCACTTCTTAATACATCGGTATCCGAAGCTAGTTTTGAAATTCTGAGGCGCGACTCAAACGAAAGCTACATCTACGCGGCCAGCGGAGAAACCAGATGGATGATGTCTTCGTCGTCATTGACAACACTGACGCTGATGCTTCAATCCTCGTTTTTCTTTGTCAATGTTCTTGCAGTAAGCCATTTAGGCGCAAAAAGCCTTGCGGCAATGTCCCTTGCCGTGACTTGTCAAGGAGTCATTGCAATGGCACCGACATTTGGGCTCCTTTCGGCCATGGACACATTTTGCAGCACGGCATACACTGCATCCCGCGATAAGACGCTTGTTGGATTC
>JANBOK010000066.1:0-37123 GCA_027595805.1 Coemansia sp. Benny D160-2 | reverse complement strand
TTGAATAATGTAGGCTTGAGCTTAACAGATCGGTCACCATACGCCGTCTAGCGCTGCAGCAGTATCCAATCGATCTAGCCAATGTCAGTAAAGGTAAGTGAAGCAATACTGTCGCATCTTTACAAAAAGATGTTTGTTTTGTCTGGCAGCTGTGTAAAGCAGCTAGCAGTATGGTGTAGCTGTCGCAAGCGTGGTTCTCGTGTATCACTGTTATAATACCGGACACACCTGCTTCTTTCAGCTGTGTTACTGCGACTATTAGACATTTATTTTTCGATATAGACCTTGGGGGGGGGGCTTCTGACCAAGCTAATTATCCCCACGTGTATCTGTGGTTCATCACATACACATGCGATGTCCATTGGTGGTGTGTTGTGTGTGTGTGTTTTTTTGTTTTCATGTGGTGCTGTAGGTGCCTTGGATGCCATGGAGAGCGTTACGCAGGCAGTCGTCGAGTATGCAGGCCAGCTTGGGCTTGAGGCTCAAAAGGTGGCAGACAGCCTAAAAACCATCGACTCGATGACATCCCCGGCGCGCATTGGACAGCTCCTTGCGGTGATTGAGATCCTGGAGTCAAAGCTCCAGGGCCTTATCCGCTACGTGTGGGCAATAGAAAACGACTGGTGCTTCTACGTAAAGGGGCCCGAGACACCAGCAAAGGCCAAATCTGCAGAAGGCAAAGAGGTGGACAGCGCACTACCCAAGCCCAGGCTGTTTCAGCAATCGTTCTTACGCGATCTGGATACATGGCATATGATCCTGGCAAAGGCAATTGCGCGTGCTCGTGCACGTCTCTCTGAGATGGACTATGGCCAGGAACAGCAGCAGCAGCAGCAGCAAGTAATTACCGAAAGCGCTTCAGTGTTAAACAGCTTGGCGGCGGCCCGGATGCTCAGCCCACACCAATGGAGTGCGGGATACGTCCTTGAAAGGTACAAGCGGGATCGGCTGGAAAGATCGGAAGCGGAAAAGCACGACACATGGCTTGACGCAGTTCCGCTGGCCACGGAAACACGCGTTGGACAAGAGTCGATAGTCCAGCTAACAGACATCTGCCGACGCAATGTACTTCATTATGCGGCACACAACCCCGCGGATATTGCACAGCTCAAGCATCTCCACGGCATTGGCACTCAAGACGTAGACCAGCAGCAGAGGCAGCACCAGACGCCAGCAATCGCCATGCACGATCTCTTTGGCGATACGCCGCTGACAATCGCGGCAGCAGGAGACAACATTGAGGCAGTAAGATACATCCTTGAAGAATCGGGCTCGAGTGGGGCCCATGAGATGCTTGCAAACGCAGCAGTGGCGGCGCTTGCCAGGGGCAGCAAGAGCTGCCTGGACTGCATAGTCGGGCACCTGGCCAAGCAGCCGGAGCAGGTTGCGCTGGCCATTCGGCTGTCGATGTTCTACGGGCTGGAGGAGCTGTTCAAATCCATCTGTGCGGCACTCACAGTGGCAGGGGCATCGGCGTGTGGCGAGGCGGAGGCAGCGCTGGAGCACAGCGCACGGATGGCGGGCGGATGCACCATTCTGCATCTTGCGGTGCTGAACGGCTGGACAGAGCTGATAAAGTGCGCGCTGGAGCAGCCGATTCTGCGCATGACGGAATTCAACGCACAGCTGCGGGATGACACATGGCTGGCGCCGCTGGACATAGCAAACTTCTTTGGGTACCGGTCGTGCGCAAACCAGCTGGTCAACACATTCACCTTCTTCTGTCCGCCGCTGTCGCTGAACTTTGAGCCCGAGGATGAGGCGCTGCGTGTAAAGCCGTTTGTGGCAAAGACGAAGAAGGCACTCGCACCGCCAGACGTGTACGCAGTGCATGCAGTGCTGGGCACTAACGACCTCCGGCGCATCCCAACGATGCCGCCAATCACGATAGATTCGGCAGCACTGCATCGCGCGCTTGACGGAATGGAGCTTCCGCGGTCCACGCAGCTGGTCCTGCGCATGGACTCTCAGCAGGGCACTGAGACTGGCAACGCTGACGGATGGGTTATGGACGTGAGCTCAATGATTGATGCGCCCAAGCTGATGTACTACGCGTGGCAGCCACCGGCTCATTTCTACACAAGGAATCCTGAAGGCTTTGTGCTGGAGCTCGATCTCGTAGCACTGGTCGACCAAGCGCTAGCTCCAAGCGCCAGCGAGCGCAGGGTTGTTGCAAAGGCAGCGGTGCAAATACCACCGGCATTTGTTCCTGCCAGAAGCGAGCGTAGCCCTGGGGATTATGCGCCAGTGTGTCCGGCAGCGGGCAGCTACCTTAGTGCTGTCTTTGTGGCACCAGCTACCGGCCAGACCGTCGCAAAGGCAAACATAGAGATCACCGTTGCCGCCCCATACGCGTCCAAGACAGACGGTCCTGGAGCTGGACCTCGTACGCTTAGCGGAAGCCCCAACACGACAGAGTCGTGGCAGGAGCCCGGACAGACGCTCGTGTATGGACATCGAGGATCGGGCATGAACTTTGCGCCCAGCGGCGGGCCGCAGAAGCTGCAGCTTGGCGAAAACACTGTGCTGTCGATGGAGCAGGCAATGCGCGACGGCGTCAGCGGTGTCGAATTCGATGTGCAGATGACGCGCGACATGGTCCCGGTTTTGTACCACGACTGGACCATGGCTGAGACCGGTTTGGACATTCCGATTAGCTTGCTTTCTCTTAAGCAGTTCTCTGCCGGGAATCCCCGCAACAACAAGCGGCTTCTGAGAGCACGGTCGACCGAGGCGCTGCCTCAGTACAACAGCAGTTCCGCTTTGTCCGACGATTCTGCCGAGGCCGAGTCTGAGACGGATGATGACAGCAAGCCGCCGGTGCACATCGCCAACTCGGCAAACACCGTGCAGGCGCCGCTGGCAACCCTGGAGGATCTGTTCAAGTCGCTGCCGGAGGATCTCGGCTTTGACATCGAGATCAAGTACCCAATGCCCGACGAGGCAGACGGCGCCAGGGTTTACACAAACTTTGAGATCAACCTGTTTGTTGACCGGATCCTCGATGTCGTCTACAAGTATCTAGGAGCGCCGCTAAAGTCAGCGCTTCCGCGCGTGGACTCGGGCATAGCTGGCACCGCCATGGGCGCCACGCCTGCCATCGGCAGCGCAAAACAGAGCGTGCGCCGGAGAAGGCCAATTGTTTTCACGTCGTTCCACCCCGACATCTGTCTGCTCCTTGCTCACAAGATAGGCAACGATATCCCAATCATGCTTCTGACCGATGCTGGAATGTCGGAGATGGCCGATGTCCGCTGCAACAGCATTGATGCTGCCGTCAGGCTGTGCAACTGGGCCGGTCTGGCTGGCATTGTCACACACGTAGCCCCCATCTCGCAGTCGCCACGGGTCGTGTCGCTGGTGCGCAGACACAGTCTGGTGCTGGCCACATACGGCACGCCGGCAAACCAGCCGGAGCATGTGCGCCAGCAGCAGGCGTACGGCGTCGACATTGTCATTGTCGATGATGTGCGCACCGCCCGATCCACCATTGACGCTGGCGACGACGCATGGCGCTGAGCCTCCGACCAGCGTGTCTGTAGCAAGCTTTATGCGTGTCTGCTTTTATCTTTTTTTTTAATTTTGCCAGCGTGCTTCATGCATTGGACAGAAACAAGTCAATTTTCGCTTGCATTTGTTTTTAACAAAAGAAAAAATCTTTGTCCCCAACAGTTCTTTGCCAGCAGAGCTGCTCCTTCGCTCTGCGCGCGGACAAATGCCGAAGATGGCAGCAGTCACAGGGGTGCGGCTCACCAGCCTCGCCCTTATCGCTCCCAAGAAAAAAAGTGAGAAAAAAAGGCTTACGCCAATGGCTCGATTCCGCTCTGGTGGGCGGCAGTATCAGCAGCACTTTATTTGTTGGGTTGCTTTTCTTTCCCCCCGTTGGCGGTTATCTCTCTCTTTCAGCTCCTCAGTTCTTTACTTTTCTATACTCTTTTTTTTTATCTCGGGTATCGTTCTTTGGTAGTCAGCAATGCTTCCCACCACCCAGACTCTTAGCGCCTTCAAGGGCACTTCCCAAAAGCTCTTTGTTGCTCCCTCGCCCGCCGAGAAGCCTTTTGTTGCTCACTCGACCATTGAGATAAACTCGCCCAGGGTAAGTGAATAACAGCAGCCGCTTGTTGGCTTCTTTCAGCGTATGGTCACGTCCTAACGGCTGTCGGTCTAGAAGATACCCCGATTCCATATTGTTAATTACGAATTTCGGGTTGAATCACAGTGTCCAGTTGCTTTTTTGTCCTCTCGAGCTTCTGCTTTCGGAGATGCTAAAAACACAGTCACTCAAGCCTTCAAGTCCTCTAGTCAGCAAAAGGGAAGAAAGAAAACGTAAAGCTAAACCACACATCCACTGCCTATGCGCATCCTCCCATGTTTGACCAACATCTTATCTTGTAGTACTTTTACACCTGCGCTGTCGGCGGTGCCATGGCCTGTGGCCTGACCCACTATGCGCTGACGCCGGTTGATATGCTCAAGTGCCGCATGCAGGTCTCCAAGGGCCTGTACAAGGGCATCTTTGACGGCTTCAAGCAGGTCAGCGCCAAGGAGGGCCTCAAGGGCTTGTATCTCGGTGGTGCCCCAACTCTCCTTGGATACTCGATGCAGGGCATGGGCAAGTACGGCTTCTACGAGTATTTCAAGTACCTGTATGCCAGCCTTGCTGGTGAGGAGACCGCCGCCAAGTACAAGACCACGCTGTTCCTGTCTGCGTCGGCATCGGCTGAGTTCATTGCCGATATCCTTCTGTGCCCGATGGAGGCGCTCAAGGTCAAGATGCAGACATCGACCACGCCGTTTGCCACCAGCTTCCTAGGCGGTATCCGCAAGATCAACGCTGCCGAGGGCATCAACGGCTTCTACAAGGGTCTCGCTCCCCTGTGGCTGCGCCAGATCCCCTACACCATGGTCAAGTTCGCCACCTTTGAGAAGACTGTGGAGACCATCTACAAGCACCTGCTCAGCAAGCCCAAGGACCAGTACTCCAAGACTGAGCAGCTCGGTGTTACCTTTGGTGCTGGCTACTTTGCTGGTATCTTCTGCGCCATTGTGTCGCACCCCGCCGACACTCTTGTTTCGAAGCTCAACAACGTTGCCAAGGCTGAGGGCGAAAGCACCGGTGCCCTTGCTGTGCGCATCCTGAAGGACCTTGGCTTTACCGGTGTCTGGGCTGGTCTTGGCCCCCGTATCTTCATGATTGGTACTCTGACTGCGCTCCAGTGGTTCATCTACGACTCGTTCAAGGTCCAGACTGGTCTTCCCACCACCGGTGGTGCCGCTGCTCCCAAGAAGGAGTGAATAAAATCGATATGACGGGAACTTGTCGGCTTTCCTATAGCTCTTTTTCCTCTCTGTGCATATCATAGTTGGTTTTTTTTTCTTCTACAAGTAGAGAAATACGAATATTTGTTCTGTTCTATCAAGCTTCTTTTCCTGTTCCACCCGATCTAGCATATGGGCCATATTTTATCAAATGAAGGCCGATGATAGGCCGATAAAGCAAGAAAAGGCGTTCAACCCACATTTCTATCCCAAGCTTCCTTTTTCGGCAGGGAAAGGGTAAAAGACGGGTCAACTACGGCAAAAAAGGTTTCTCTTCTCTCTTCCTTCTGGGATTAATATTCGCTTTGCTCGTATCTTTAATTGCCTATTTCTACATCTGTAAAGGCCATACGACGGTCTTTACTCTGGCTATCCAGCAAACCGTGAATGCACTACCGCATACAAGACATATCTGTGGAAAAATACGTCTTTTGATAAGCACAAGCACAAGAGTTCTGACTGGAAAAAGCCATGTCTGTTATTAACTACATTGCTATTTCGACACAAGCACTGTCGTCGATATTCTTTATCGGCGCCACCGGGTATTTTTTGAAGCTGGGGTCCAGAGAGCTCCAGGTAGGTTCCATACACATGTCAACAGCTATGCTAGGCACTGAGAAATAGTGCAATGCGCACAGATAGGACTAGATCCCTTCCCTTAGTGATAGAGAGCACGGCAGAATGTTTTTCCGGTGCTGATTTGCATGTAGGTTCTGGCGCGGATCAACGTCTCGGTTTTTACTCCATCGCTTCTCTTTTCAAAGATCTCCAGGTCGCTTGTTCGGGAGACGCTCTACGATCTCTGGCTGATTCCGATCCTATACCTGGTTCTGGGGGCGGCCGGGCTGGAGTGGACACGCCTGGGCGGCCGGTTTTTCGGGCTCACCGATGCATTTCGGAGGTTGTGCTCAGTGGCAGTCTACTTTTCGAATGTCAACACAATATTGATTCCGATCATCGAGGGCATTGCGGCCAGTCCTGACTCGCGGTTTCTGCTACGTGACAGGGACGACACGCCGCAGAAAATGGCAGACCGAGCAATCGCCTACGGCATGATCATTGGCATAATGAACAATCTGCTGAGATGGAGTGTCGGTGTTGCGATAATGACTCCTCCAAAGTCTGAAGATAGTTGCCCTGCCACGAGTAGAGAATCGTCTGCATATGCTCCATCTCCATCGTTTGAAGGGGCTGCATGTGGTATCCGGACGACCGTGGACGAGCATACAGACCTGCTTGCGGAGGAGGCTGCTCGGACAAGTTCCAGCGCTGTATCAAGGTCTACGGCTTCTGGGCACATGCGTCTTGTATGTACTCGTATATGGAATGCTGTGAGGCAATGCCTGACACCGCCGCTGTGTGCTGTCGTTGTCGCGCTGCTGGTGGTCCTTGTCCCGCCACTACAGCATGCGTTGCTACAACACGGATCGTACACGTACTGCGTGTGGATGGCCATCGATACATGTGGACAAGCATGCATTCCAGCGACGCTGCTTGCGCTGGGCGCGCAGCTGGCAATAAAGCGCAGCCCTGAACCACAGAGCAGCCAGGGAGTATCCACCACCGAGCGCTACGTTTCCGAGAGAGACCAGAACCGGGGGATTGTGCTGGTTGTCTTGGGCCGTTTTGTCGTTGTGCCGCTGTGTTGTTGCATCGTCCTCTTATCGATACACAGATTTGCACCTTGGCTGGTTCCGTTGTTGCGTGCGGATCCGATGCTGTTTCTCACGCTGGCAATTGTCTCCGCCACGCCGCCAGCCGTCAACCTCTTGACAGTGGCACAGAAAGTGAAGATGTACGAAGGCGAGTCAGCCAGGATTCTGTCCTACTCTTATGCTATCGGAATGTTTGTGCTGTCGGTTGAGGTGTCCGTGTTCTTGTACCTGGCATCGCTACTGAGCAGCGGAGCATAGTCCGCCAACGATAGGACAAATGCGATGTGATGAGTTGTGCGTATCTGCTGCATTTTAATTTCTCACCAGAGGGTCTTGCGCCATTGTCAGTGCAAATCAAAAAGGCACACAACCACTGAAAGCTCTTTTTTTTTTCACATTGCATCACTGCTTCTTTTGTGTCAAGGAAAAAGCTTTTTTTCTTGCACCTTTTCTTCACGATTTTCTATTTTCTATTTTCTATTTTCTATTTCCAATTTTTATATATTTATTTTTTTGCCGCCCTGAAACACCCAACAGAGCAGTACTTGTATAAAATATTAGGTTTTCTACTTGCAATTCACTATCTGCACGCTTCTTTTCTCTCAATTCATTGCTGCTTCTGACGTTTATGGCCGTAGTCTAAATTAATTAGACAAAACTATCTTCTTCCGACGGCATAACTGTTGCTGCGTTCTCATTATTATTTTGAATTATTTTTGTTGGAAAATACAGTGTTCCAATTCGATAAATTGAAAGACGCAGCAGCCTTGGGTCCTGGAAATGGGGTGGATAAACACGGCTATATTGAACCTATGCATTTCGCTGTTTCCACATCGTAACACACGCGCACTCTTGGTTCCTCTTCTGTGCGTAGCTCTTCTTGTTCCCCTGGCCGCTTCAACACCACCACCAACACCAGCAGAAGCCACTATAACAGCACCACCCGTTCCCACAATAACCGCTACAGAGCAAGACCATGACTACCAACAAATACAGGCATCGGTATTCGGCGGATTGGCTACGAGTGAGATGTCGAGCTCAATAGCTGCAGGTATAGAACATTGCACAGAGGATATCGCCGAGAGTATGCTAGAGCTCGTGCAGCAGACACAGTCCAGGGCTGGTGGCCAGGCGCCGTCAGTATCTCACGAATTTCTGTGTAAGCCAATAGCTACCGAGTGTCGTCGAGACCCAGGCGATGCGGAGTCACTTTGTATGGCACACGATGGTATTGAATGTCCATATATTGACAACACTTTCTTTGAACATGATACCAATGGTGGATCCATCTACACTTCTGCTTCTGCTGCAGATGACTACAAGAGTGGTGTCAAGTCTCGCCATAGTGGCAGCCTTCGGCGACACAAACTGTCAAAACAGCCCACTCGTCCAGAGCGGAATGGGCAGTCGCAGAACCAAAGACCCATGCTCCTTGACAAGGGAAGCAACGGAATAGTGCCACGGAAGTTCACAATACCCGAACCGTTGGTTGTTGCAGGTGCTGCTGACAACCCAATTGAAATGTTTCCGGCGAAACCATACACAGCGGCGGCCTCCGAAAACATGCTTCTTAAGCGCACCATGCTAGAGCGCTCTGGCGTCTCACTTGTAGATACTATGGTGGTGGTGACTGTGGATGGTAGCATGTATGGAGTGAGCCGCTACGATGGCTCCATAGTATGGAGCCGTCCTGGGTTGCCTGGCCGAGCGTCTGGACGCCACTCAAAGCAATCATACCCGCTGGGCATGGTCTGGACCAAGCACGGTGTGGAGATGTCGCTTGTTAACACTTCATCGTCTGAGCGAATATGTGATCCTGCAGACAATATTGATGGGGCTGCGAACTCTACAGACACAAGCGCTGAGCTAGGAAACTGCGGATCTATGGTGGACGACAGTAGCCATAGCATCGATGACGATGACTATGAAGATAGCGATGGCGAGGAGGAATGGCTGCTGGAGCAAGGAATCGACTGGCGCTCTGAGCCCCACATCCTTGAGAAACAGCGCCAACGGCGACGTGAATGGTTGGCTAAACAGAAGAACAGGCACAACAAGTCCACTGAATCGTTTTCAAACCCAGATGTGGACGAGTTCCCAGAGATTCTTTACATTGCAGAGCCGGGAAATGACGGTGCTCTTTATATGTACAATGCTGAAATTGGTCTGAAAAAGCTTCCCCTGACAATTAAGGATCTAGCAGATCAGTCGCCAGTTCAAGTACGCGGGGTTCTTTATACGGGAAGTAAAGAAGCACGATTTACAGCAATTGATCTGAACTCGGGCAGGCTGCTCAAAACCTATGGCGACGAGCAAAGTTATGGCAGTGATAGCAGAGACAGCGCACATCGGACTAGTCAACGCTTTAGTGAGAGGCGCACGCCTATCCGGCTTCTTTTGGGCGAAAAACTCAACCAAGTGCGGATTTTCCCTGACAAAGGCAGTGGATCTGCTGGTATATCTGGAAATGACATGCCTCAATGGGAGCTCTACCACCGGTGCATCCACGCTCCTGCTCTTGATCCAGAAATAGACGATATTCTCACCGAGCTCAGTGACGCCATAGAAGCGCTGGGCTCTGAGAGTTCACGTAGCGACAGCGATAACGGCGACAGTACGACTAGAGTCACGGCCCGCGGACCAACCAAATTTGTAATGACCCACGACGGAGGATTCGTCATGGTCGAAGCGGCAACAGGGATCCCGCTGTGGGCGCAGGAGTTTGACTCACCTGTGGTCAGCGCATTTGACGTATTTGGAATATCAAGCCCTTCCAATGATAACCACGAGGGGACTGATGACAAGGGCGGCAAACAGCATGTTGACTATGTGGCTCGCAAGCGCAACCTCAGTCCTATGGCCCAGCAAATGCGCTACCGTCGTTGGCGTCAGCTTCATGCTCTTGACGACCAGGAGCGGTTCTACGAGCGGTTTTCTTCTGGGCGGTCGCAGTCGCAGTCACAGGACAGCAGGTGGCGGACAGGGTCTTCAGGTGGCAACATCCTTGCGGGTGCTTTCTGGGAGCGCTCTGGCGTAACGACGGCTCCATCTCTCCCACAAATTGCGTACATTGGCAAGCTTCAGGACACACTGTACACACTGACAGCCGACGAGTTCCCGTTGATAGACCATGCCTCGCTGACGTCGTCGCTTCTTTTGGCGCTAGTTCAGGCCAAACGCGACCAGCAGCGGTATCCCGAGCTGCAGCATTCCGAGTGGTGGGATCGGTGGAACTTTCTGACCCATGACGCTACGGTGCTCCGCGTGCTCCAGGAAGCGCGTGCGTGGTGGCTGGGCACGCCTACATCCGAGAATGGGCTGGTACCTGAAAACAGCTTTGAGCAGCTGCTAGATGTGGTGAGACAACACCGCGAAAGCCAGGCTGATCGGGCGCCAGGCGCAGGAGGTGCCGACCAACTGATGTGCGATGTTGGGACTGGCAACGATCGCTGCTACTACGGCGGACTTGTGGGCCTTCACCCGGTTGAGCCGCTAGTTGTGCCCGGGCGTCCAACGCTCGAAGAAACAGCACTGCATAGGCTCGGACTGCCGTCGAACGAGGATGTGCCAGCAAATGACCACGCAGACGTGGGTGTATTCGACGGAGAGTATGCAGAGGAAAACGCACGGCCTGAGCATGGCAGGGCCCCACGCATTCCCTGGGACGACGAGCAGTTGGTGCAATCAACTGGTAACTCCGGTCCAGCAGCGCAGCTTAAAGACGACGCTGAGGACTGGCCATGGTGGAGATATGTTGGGCACTATGTGACGCGTGTAGCGGCGTTTATTGGCTACATGGTGACGATTACACTGTTTCTGGTGTTTGCTGGCGCCATGTATCTGCTTCGGCCACGGAACAAGCGCAGACCGCGGATGTGGGTTGACGCAGCAGGTGACGATACAAATGCGCCTGGGCGTCGAGCGCGGCTGAGGATCTCGTGGGCGCTGATGCACAGAATGTGGGCAACGCTGAAAGAGGAGTGGAACATGGCGCTTGAGGAAGCATGGCGGAATCCAAATGCCGCGGCAGTGCTGCGGCGCACAGGTGTTGCACGCAGGTCTGGCCTGCGCAAGGAAGACGAGGGTAGAAGTGGTGGCAGTGGCAACGACAGCAGCAGCGATGCGGATAGTGGAAGCAACGGCAGCTCCCTTGGCAGAAGCAGCAGCTCAAACAACCTCGCTCTGCACCAGCGACAGAATAGCGGCGTATTCAGGTCGAATGTCGGCAACACTGGCGTTGAGAGCAGTCGGAGTAGCCGCCAGAACAGTGTATCGCGCCGTGGTTCGGCATCGGGATCTCCGGCATCACTGGGGGTTTTCGGCCGAGATGACAGTGAGCCATCGTCTCTTGAGCGGCTTTCGTCAGGAATGGCAACACCACGGCGGAATTCTACAGGCACGCTGCCAATGACACCGCTGAAGCGTGCATTGGCCGAAGGAGACAGCATCGAACGCTTGCAGCAGACCTCGCTGTCTCGAGGCGGGCAAGGAAACCAACAGAGCCAGCAGGTGCGGCTTGGAGCAATCAGTTTGTCAGACCAGGTGCTTGGATATGGCAGCCACGGAACCGTGGTGTACCGTGGTGAGTTTCAGGGACGAGCTGTGGCAGTGAAGCGGCTTCTTTTGGACTTTTACGATGTTGCTGACCACGAGGTGCAGGTGCTCCAAGAGAGCGATACGCATCCCAATGTGATCCGCTACTTTTGCACAGAGCGCCATGACCACTTTATGTACATTGCTCTGGAGCTATGTTGTGGGTCCCTGGCCGATGCGATCATGCACGCTCCCAAGGCACGGCTTGCTAGCCAGCTGCTTTCTGCAATCCCAAAGAAAACCGCGCTGTACCAGCTGGCGCGTGGCCTGCACCATCTACACGCACTTAAGCTAGTCCACCGGGACATCAAGCCGCAGAACATTCTAATCGCTCCGCCGCCACATCGCCGCCGCCGCCGCCGAGCTCCGAGCACTCAGATTGATGCCGACGGCGATTGCAGCGGTAATGGCGATGGCGATGGCGAGCTTGCGTTTGAGGACTCTAACATAGTGGCCGGCGGCGTGCCGCGAGTGCTTATCAGCGACTTTGGGCTTTCCCGAATACTAGATGACGACGAGAGCTCGTTTGCAAACACCTTCACTATGCATGGCATGGCGGCACTTGCTACGGGTGGCGCTAACGGGGCAATGCATCCTGGCTTTCCTGTAGGGATGATTGGCTGTATCGGCGGTGGCACTGTTGGATGGCGCGCCCCCGAGTGCTTTGATTCACCAGAAGCACGCGTTGCTCTAGGACCAATGGCTGGCGTCTCGACTATCGTCGACCAGAATGGTGAGCAGCCGTCGTGGCCTTCGCTGAATGGCGTAGCGCCAGCAGCTGTGGATGAGCCTAGCCCCTATGTTAGCCGAGGCACACGCTCTCGTCTACGCAGCCTGGCTATGGCTCAGATTCCAAGGGCCGTGGATCCGAACATTGCCACTAGCGCGGAAGAGACACAGCAGCAGGGGCAGCAGACAAAAGGCGAGGAACTAGACAGTAGAGGAACCGACACAACGGATCGGGCGGGATCGTCGATACCGTTTGCCAGCAGCAACGGCACTCGCAGGCGGATGACACGTGCTGTGGACATCTTCTCGATGGGGTGTGTGTTCTACTACGTCCTGATGGATGGAGCGCATCCGTTTGGCGATCGCCTGAGCCGCGAGCAGCGCATTCTTGCCGGCACGCCCGATCTGCAGATGCTTGAGTCCAGCTGCAGCGATATTCCATCCGCTGTTGAGGCTGTGGACCTCATTGCCCATATGGTTGCCCGCCAAGAGCGGGATCGTCCGAGTGCTGCTAGCGTCCTGGTGCATCCGTACTTTTGGGATGCTACGCAACGGCTGAACTTTTTGCAGGACGTGTCGGATTGTCTGGAAGCGGAGGCACGGCTGATCAAGGCTGCTCGCGAGGATGTACCGGAGCCGCCATCTGCTAAGAAGGCCAAGAGCGCAAAGAAAAAAGGCGGTAACCAGTCTGCAGCAGCAGCAACAGCAGCAGTGACCGGCAGCAACCCGGGAGGGGCTGTCGACAAAGAGGCGGCCGGTGCAAACGGATCGTCTTCGCACGCAATGTCTCGAGAGTCTATTGAGGATATCATTGGCAAGCTGCCGTCTTTGCAGGCAGCGGCTGTGCACAGAGCAATCACGCTGCTTGACACATTTGAGGAAAACGGCACCTTTGTCATGGACGGGGCGCCGCCGTCTGCTGACGGGTTCCAGATCGTTGGAATGCCGCCGCCGAGCAATCCTGTAGTCGCCGTCGATACAGCTGCCAATGCTATCGGATCGGCAGATCGCGGCGGCAACAGAACCAGAGACCAGCGGCCGCGCCGGATCACTTGGGATCGAAGACTCGATCCGCATCTTCGCCGCGATCTAAGCAAGTTCCGCAAGTACGACAGCACCAGACTAAGGGATCTGTTGCGCACAATTCGCAACAAAAAGAACCACTACCAGGACATGCCGATTCTGCTGCGCGAGACGCTGGGCGACATTCCCGAGGGCTACCTTCATTACTTTGAGTCTCGCTTTCCCTACTTGCTGCTTCACTGCTACTACTTTGTGCTTGAGGATGATAGCCTGCGCACAGCGACCGTATTTAAGCCGTACTTCCGGCCACCAGCGCTCTAGATTTTAGACACCGCTTTTTCTGTCTGTTTATTACTCTTTCATGTGGCTTTGTTCTGTCTGGCTGAGCTGTGAGCCGGTCTCGAACCACAATAGCAAGAATGACGAGGCGGACTTTGATCCTCTTCCATTTAGCATTAATACAGTCTTGGCAGAAAAATTAGGCGGGCTTTTTCAATTAAATGTTGGTTGTTTTCTCTCGAGCTTGCTGTTGTTGCAATCTGCTCCTTTTTTCATGGTAAATTCCGCCTCTTTCTTGTCTCTTTCATTCCGTACCAACCTCCTCCATCCAAGCATTTGCCCGGTGCTGTTCCATTTTCTTTTCTATCGTCAACAACCGTGTATTTACATCCTCATACACTAATTAGGAAAAATGAGCAACGCCCACAAGCCCAATCAAGATTACAACATTGTCGTTGATGTCGATGATGATGAGCCGACTCTCGAGTTCCAGGACTTTGCGACTTCAAACGTACAGCAGGGACACATGAACACGGCGGGTCCAGCAGCGCCGCCGTACCAGCCGCCAGGAGCGGGCAATGAAGCCTCGCAAACGAACGGGTACTCGATTTGGCAGGTTGAGTACTGGGCGCAGTACTTCAACGTGGACTCGCGCGACGTAGTGCAGCGCTCATATCTGGCGGTGGTGCCAAAGGACAGCTTTCTGGATGTCTACAACAGCAACCCCGATCTGTGGGGCACGTTCTGGATCCCGACTTCCGTTATTTTCGCCATGTTTGTCACTGCGTCGATGTCGCAGAACATCTCTGATGCTCTGGCTGGTGTGAAGCGCCAGTACGATTTCACAATGCTGACCTTTGCCGTGGTCACAATATACACCTACGTCTTTGCTATCGGCTCGTTTGTCTATGGGGTCACAAAGTACTTTGGCAGCCAGCCCGCATTGATGGAGTGTCTCAGCGTCTATGGCTATGCAATGGCCGTATGGATCCCAATCTCTGTGCTCTGCGTTATGCCATTCAACTGGTTCCGGTGGGTTATGGTGTCCATTGGTTTTGCATCGTCGGGCTTCTTTATCATGCGTTCAGTAAACCAGATCGTCGGCCGCTCGAATGGCAAGCTCCACAAGGCCATCATTCCTCTGCTTCTTGTCGCACATGCGCTGCTTGTTGTCATGTTCAAGCTCCGGTTCTTCAGCTATGCCGTATCTGCTATCCCAGGATCGGATGGCGGCCCGGGCCCAGAGCAGCCAGCTCCCACTGCCACCACAACGTAGCACAGCCATTAACGGAAGATACCAAAGCTCGGATTATTAAATGCACTGCCATATCACCATTTTCCTTTCGCCTTTTTGCAAACATTGTCACATAAAATGTATTATTTAAGGCAACAGTACCGCTTTCTGCGACCCTGCTGGATTCACCACATCCATAGTGAACAAAAGTGATCAGATGTATCATGTAGACCAAGTTACACGTAACGTGGAGAAGAGCATGTTTGGTTTGAGAGTTTAAAACAAGAGTAAACAGAGTTGAACAAGTGCATTCCACACTCTACTTCTTTGCCTGAGCCTTCATGACCTTCTTGACGATCTTCTGCTCCTCGATAAGGAATGCGCGCACAATGCGAGTGCGGACGCAAGAGCCGCAGCGCGAGCCACCGTATGCGCGAGTCACGTTCTTCTGGGTCTTGCTCAGACGCGAGTACTCGCGTGGGCGAAGAGCTGGAAGTCCGGCAAGCGACGAGCCGCAGTCACCGCAGCGAGGCCCCTTGGCAGGCTTCTTGACGTGCAGGTAACGCAGGTTGCCTCCAGGAGTCTTGCTGATGCGGACCCGGTTGGACTTGGTGTTGTACGAAAGGCGACGCCTGTAGTTGACACGCTGGACCATCTTTAATTTTGCTACTCTACTAGAATATGCACCGTTAAGAAGCCCGCAAAACAATGGTAAACGTATAATGTACAAATATGTCGAATGCGCCCGTACAAAAAAAACAAGATTGCCGTTCAAAATCCCGAATCGCCGTTAAAACGCAACGTTCGGTATTGAAGCGGCCAAATTAAACGTCCAAAAAGCGAGGTTGATGTCGAAAAAGTGTGAAACACCCAATTCATCCAACATTCCGTGAAATCGCAAGGTTCAACGCCAATTTTTCGCCATCGACCCAAATTCGAATTATTCGCAATAAATCCCCAGTCAATCGATAGATACGTTTGCATACATGGAAAGCAATTTTAAAACATAAACAACGTGGATAGCAGAGTACATCAGTTAGTATCATAGTCACAGGTACGTGGCTGCACATGTACGGATCCAAAACCCATGTCGCATCCATCCTCATCTCCACGCTATATCCACCCGCATCGGTCAGCAGCTACTGTTGAAGAGCTTGTCTATTTTCTGCGAATCCATCGATTATAACACATACCCACGAGTTTTTTTCCTTTTTACTATAAGAAATAGAGTGTGAGAGGGAAGAGGTTGATTCCGGACGTTTTGTTGCTTTCGCCAGCCAGTCAATGGTCTGAGGGAAAGTGAAGTTTCAATCCATCACAGCTATAATTATTCGCGCCATGCGTATATTTTAATGAGACCCATACTTTTGCAGTTGCTACCGGGTTTTCTGCAATATTACTGTATCCCTTGGAACATTGCTGGCCCAATTTCACGACTAGCAGTGCGGATTACAGCCAATTTCCCTAGACCTTTTTTTTTTTATTTTCTCTGCCTCAGGCTGTCTGTTACTTTCTTACTAGCGGTCTGTTGTGTGTGGTCCTGCAGATGGAGCCAATGCAGCTGGAACCGAGGCTAATAAATGGCGGGGAGTATGTCGTGATCCGCATGCCAAGTACCAACTCCAAGATCGTGTGCCTCAAGGCTGGCTCTACCGTTAGTCTTGGCAAGTTTGGGAGCTTCAAAGCCGATTCCCTGATTGGTAACACTTTTGGCCATACTTTTGAGATCGAGAAAGGCGGGACGATTAAGCCACACAAGCAAGCAGGGTTCGACAATGCAGATATTACAGAAGCCAACAACAAGGAGATTGTTGATGATCCAAATTCCCAGAAGCTTAGCTTTGAGGAGATTGAAAAGCTCAAGACAAAGAGCCTTGCTGGCGATGTTTCAGCTCAGGAAATTATTGCATCGTTGACGGAGAACAATGAATCGTTTGCCAGAAAGACAGAGTTTTCAAAGTCAAAGTATATCAAACGCAAACAGAACAAGTTTATGAAGTGCTTCTTTCCGCTGGAGACGACCGTATACAATCTCTGCGATTTCTTCTTTGAGGCAAACCCGCAAAAAATCCGCGGAATCCGCACCGACACGCTCTCTCAGCTTCTTGGACTTGCGAATGTGTACAGCAATGCGCGCATCTTGGCCGTGGATGACGGACAGGGGCTGATTGTTGGCGCGGCTCTTTCGCGACTGGATGTGGGCGGTCAAGTGCTGAGTCTGCACGATGGAGATGTGCACAACTACGATGTGCTACGCTATATGAATTTACCAACCGAAACCAAAGACCGGCTACATACGCTCTCCTGGTCCAAATTTCATCATAAAATGGCCGCGTTTTCCGAGGAGCTACCAGAGAACCCAACCCAAGACGACATCAACGGTCGCGAGCGTCGACTGCGTGGTCATACAAAGCTGGCTCAAAATCTGGACAATCTCCGCTCAGGCAATTTTGATGCACTCGTTGTTTCAACAAACTACAATCCGCTATCGGTGATCAAACAGCTTGTTCCCTGCCTAGGTGGATCGCGGATGCTTGTTGTTTACGACCAGAGCAAGGAGGCTCTTTTGGAATCGTTTGCATGGCTCCGAGAGTCGCAGAGATTCCTGAATGTGCAGCTTACCGAAAGCTGGCTGCGCGAGTACCAAGTGCTTCCCAAGCGCACACACCCTTTGATGACCATGTCTGGTGGCGGCGGCTTTCTTCTCAGTGCTATCCACCTTGCTTCAGATATCAAGTGAATCGGATCAATCAGAATGTATTCTTGATTATATGTTCTTTCTACAATTGCTGAAAAATACGGCACTGCAGAGGAAAGTACTTGGTCTTTTGCACTTGTTCACATGTTCACTTGTAGACGTTGTGTTATTCTAAAACAACCATCAATAAAAGCATCAGTGCTACTATTTTTTTTTTTGCAAAAGCTATGGTAGGCTTGTTCGGCTGGGGCGTGCTTGCTAAATATGTGTGCCTCCAATTCTTTCAATATCAGCCGGCTCAAGTATTCCAGATATCTCGGAATCCTCTATAGCATTTATAATAGCACGAGCCACAGTTTCACGGTGCACTGCTGGGCTGGCCATCTTGCTAAGGGGAGTGTTCTTTAAAACGCATCCCAACGGTGTGCGATTGTAAAGAGTGTTAAAAAGCGAAACCCCTGCAGCAACAGGAAGTGTTGCCAGCCGTGCTGATGAGTAAACCAGTCCTGGACGCAGGATAACCGGGCGCATCTGGTCCATGTGCGCAAGCAGATCTTTTTCAACTTCACGCTTTGTTGAAATGTACCTTGGGTTCAGTACTGGAAAAACATCGGACGCCGACATGTAGACGATCGTAGACAGCCCATCGACATTACGAGCAGCCTGTGCAATAGATAGCGCTGTATCTCTGTTTGCACTTTCAAACGTAGTAGTATTATGCGATGCTGTTGTTTTGTATCCAATGTTAAGAAACTTTTTATAGTTTGCTTCCATTATTATCCCGACCGAATGCACCACAGCGCTACACCCTGCAAGATGCTCTTTGTATGTCTCTGGCTTGAGCGCATCACCTTTGATCCACTTTACTGCCTTGGCAGAATAAGAAGGCGAAGGGGCTGCGTTGGCTTCATGTTTAGGCCCACCCTGACGACTAAGACTTAAAACATCCCATCCTCGTGCAAGCGCTCTGGAACATATTGCCTGCCCAATATAGCCAGTTCCGCCGACAACAAAGATCTTGCGAGGAGCAGTTCCACCCATATCGTTATCGTATTCTCGTGTGTATTTTGAGAGGCCTACTGGTTTCTTTGGCGTGGAATTGAGAAGAACTCTGTCAAGGTAATGCTTCAATGAAAGCTATTTTTACAACGACTATTCTACAAAGCAGAATAAATAAATAAATAAATACATTGAAGGCAATAGTAGAGAAAAGAAAAACATCTGGGATAAGGGCCTTTTTTTCTCCGATTGTGCTTTTCTGTGTTTCAAAATCTAGAAATACACCCGTTTTTGTTTGTGCTGCGTTTCTACCATTTATATTATTTTCGTTTTCGATTTGCATGTTTTGAATTTCATCTAGATTTGCTCTAGCTTGCCCTTACTACTTTTTTTTGCTAAAGCCTGACTATTTATAATAAAACAGCCCGCAATGTCGTGTGCCACAGATGCAGCTAAATCTGCAATCACGCTTGTCTCTGCGCCTGGAAAGGTCCTTGTGGTTGGCGGCTACCTTGTTCTTGACAGAAACTACAGCGGTCTAGTCGTTGGAACGGATGCAAGTCTGTATGCTGCGATTCAAGAGCAGGAACTCGAACTCCCCAGCACAGACAACGCTGCAAATTCCGATGGAATACCAATTCTGGTTGTCTCTCCGCAGTTCACGGCAGCATGGTGGAAGTATGTTTTCGACACAAAGACGAATAAGCTGGTGCAGGTCGATAGTACCGATGGAAGTAAGAATGGGTTTGTAGAGGTGGTGCTTGAGGTTTCTCTCGGTATAGTGAATCATCGGTCTGCAGATGCTTTGAGGCGATTTTCAGCACAAGGATATGGCCAGGGCATGTCAACGGGTTTGAAAATAATCCTTATGGCGGACAACGATTTCTACTCTCAGCGGGAGACGCTCGCTAATGCGGGGCTTGATCTCGACTCAAATTCGCTCCGACTTCTTCCACGCATGTGCGAGACAGGGAAGATGCTAAAGGACGTGCACAAGACTGGGCTTGGCAGCTCGGCCGCAATGGTGACATCGCTCGTGGCATCAGTGCTGGTGCACTTTGGAGTGATTGCTTCTCATGCCTTAAGGCCTTGCAGGGACTCTGATCCACAAGGCATGGAGAGCTTACAGCTTATACACAATGTGGCCCAGTTTGCGCATTGCTTGGCGCAAGGCAAGGTCGGGTCGGGCTTTGATGTTTCTGCTGCTGTATACGGATCGCACGTATACTATCGGTTTTCACCGTCTGTAATCAATGATGCAATGGGTGAAAGTCGGACCATTGCAGAGATCAGCAAGGCGGTGTCTCCCGAGAATCCTGGATGGAACAGTGTTGTAAGGCCAGTGGATATTCCGCCGGGGTTTATTCTCAAGCTTGCAGATGTCGATGCCGGTAGCAACACCCCAAGCATGGTCAAAAAGGTTTTGCATTGGCAAGAGACACACGGTGAAGAAGCACGCGTCCTGTGGAACTCCTTGGATGCCGCGAACAATCGAATCCGTGAGATTTGGGCCAAACTCACTGTCTGCCACAAAAAGGACCAAGCAGAATATACCAGTGCAATCGATTGGTGTTCGAAGCACAAAAGCTCAGAGTGGAAGGGAGCGCCTGGAATATCGAGCAGCCTAACCTTAGCATTGCTTTGTCAGCTTGTTGAAGGAATCTTTCGAGTACGATCCCTTCAAAGAGAGATGGGCGAAAATGCAGGTGTTCCAATCGAGCCGCCTAAACAGACAGAACTTTTGGATGCTTGCATGGAGGTGCCTGGCGTTTGCATGGCTGCTGTTCCTGGGGCAGGCGGATATGATGCCATATTCTGTGTCGCGCTGGGACGTGGTCCAAGCAAGGATGTTGAACGCCTGTGGTCTGGGTGGAAGTCCATGAGCGTTGGTCCTCTGCTTGCAAACCAGTCGTCTAGCGGCGTGTGCGTTCTTGATTCCAGCATTTATCCGGAAATTGCAGCAAAATTTTAATACTCCTTTTTAACTTCAAATGACAGAAAATACCTGGTCAAGCTAATGTTGGACTGAACTCGCGCAAGATAGACGCCGATATCTGTAAAAAAAAGTACTCTTCAAAATGCATTAGTTATCTTCTCTATTGCCCTTGACTGCTTTTTCGAGTGCCTTTTTTGAAATATCGCACTTTTCTATCAGTATATCAAGTGCCTGGCTAACAAGGGTCTCTGGCGAAATTATTCCGGTCGATTCGACGTTAAAGATGAAATGATCACGTATGCGAGTGAGACGGACCTTGCCGTCAAACTGCTTGTGACGAAGAACTTCGCGGCTAACAGTATCCTTGCGAGGATTGACAATCTTGGCTTTGCGGATTCCATTTTCCTCAATAACTTTAGCTACGCCTGGCGGGAAACAGCTGCAGAAGAATTCAGCGTCATCTCCCGTAATGTCCTCAAGGATCTGTATGTCGGGGAGCAGTCTATATGAGGCAGTCGCAACAGGCGAGAATTTTGCATGATCCTTGCCAACTCCTTTTTCGCAATGCAGTTCACAGCTAATAACCTGCCCTGGGCGCAGCTTTGTGATCAAGATATCGTCGTGAATAGGCCGAATCCGGTTGCTTGCGAATCGGTCTCCTTGGTCACCCTTGGGATCCCAGACAAGGTGGCTCGTGTAGATTGAGCTGTTTTCATACTTTTTCTTCGGATCGACTTCTGTTTCCGGTACACCGTGGTTTCTTTTGCACACCACATCAAGTTTGAATACAATTGTGTTTTGATCGGTGGGAGGATCGCCTGAGCGCTTCCATTGGAACTCGTTCGGGTCGGCCAGAATAGGAATGAGCCCAAGTCTGTGTGCTAGCACCTCGTCTTGCATAATCCCTGTGTTGTTGATCATATATACCTTCTCAATGGCCATGGTCGGAATCTCTGCAATTAGGATACGGCGCAAGGCATTAGCAATTGAGGCGTCTACGCCTATCAGGTCGAACTCGATATCCGTTGGCGTCACACGTATGATTCTAATGTCAAGCGTGTCTCTAAAGCTCTCCAAATGGAATGGAACGTCCTTGCCGTCAAACCCCATCGGAAAGTCCGCGCCAGAGATGTTTTCAACCCGGTCCTCAAGAATCACCACTCGATTGCGATCCTCCAGTGCCATTTTCTCTGTAATTTAGAATGCGTTGCTTTATACTCGAGCTTGTTTTGTTTGAAGCCGTAAAGACAGGAGAAGCCGAATTGCACCCAAAATAAACAAATTTTGCACTTGTAGAGCAATAAAAAAGGGGAGGAATATTCATGTGTAAAGAGAAGACAATACATACACTCGACTGGTTCAAGGTAAGCTCATATCCAGCATTTGTGCTTTTTTGCAGTGTCCAAAACTTTTTTTTTCTTTTTTTTACTACACAACAAAAATCTGATTTGATCTGATTAGTGTTTTTGTGGTAGGTTCATTTGTCGGATTTCCCTATGGAGATTTTGTTCTGATCGTCAACAGTAGTCTCGAGCCCGGGAGCAGCAATACTTGGGTCAAGCGTGGGCTTGCCAGCCTCCATGCTCCTGACATAGTCATGGCTGCTTTTGTTGTTTTCCAACAGCCACTTGAGTGCAACAATGGCATACTCCTTGATGAACGGATGGTTGTCGTCGATCCTCATGTTGTCCAATACAAGCGATAGACCGTCTATCTCGCGCATAAGGTCTTGCATTGCTATGTTCTTGAATGATAGGTTTCCAATAATCTGGATCAAATCACATTTGAACATAAAGAGACGCTCGATCGACGAGGCCTGGCTTTCTTCTGCGTGTTGCTTCTGGTGTTGCTCTTTGGTTGAGGCCAAAGCTTGGGAGTCCAACTTCTGAATACGAGGGAGATTTACATGCAGAAGCCCAAGAAGCTCAACAATCCGATGGGCGAGTTTGCAGTCAATTGCTAGATCGGCTAGCCGTCGGTTATGTCTGGATGTGGCAATCTCCAGTATAGTTATAAAAGCTGAAAGGCAGCGGTGTGCGGAAATTGCCGAATCCATATCGACATTCCTACCAGCATTGGGGGTTTCAGACCCCGACACCTGCCATAGGCCAGACAATATACCATGTATCTGCCCAAAGATATTGCTGATGCTGCCAACGAGTCTCTCGTCGAGCACAAAATCAATCTTTTCGGGGTTGTCGGAATTAACTTTGCAGTACACCGCCAACGATTCAAAAAGCCCGTACATGTTGTAAGAAAGATCGGACTGGACTAGTTTGGAAAAGCAGCCATTCTCAATTATTTTACCTAGAATCGCATATACGATATTCTTTTCTTCTGATTCGTCGTCTTGCATGCCACCAAATAGACTTCCAAGCTTTCGGGCAATTTTTTGGCCGGAAGGAACTGTGCAAAGAAGGTCAACAAGCTCCGGGCTGTCGTTGATGTTGTTTAGCAAAAGCACGAGGCCGGCAGTATTTGTTTTTTGATGGATTGAATCGAGCAGCAGCCAGTATACGGTCCTATTGTTTTCCGGTGATCCATGCTCGAGCTGCTGCCTTAAAAGCTTTTCTTGAAGCGCTCTATTCCCGGTTATGGCATTAGAAAGAGCCTGTGCTGCTATAGCCACACAACTCATCGCTTCCAAGTGTATGAGCTCAAGCTCAACTGTGTCCAGTATTGTTTTGCAAATGTCGGCGGTAATTCCTGAACCATCAATAAGATCCTGGTTCTTTTGGTCCATTGCCGCTGCGTTGCGCACAAACGCACAAAGATCTCCAAGAGCATTACATTTGCCTACAATGTATGCCGCCTGCTCTTCTTCGGCTGCGCTCTCCTCCATTTTGCCAGAAAAAACACAGCCAAATAAACGATGAATCTCCGACCACCGAGATGGCTCAACAGCGACTGGCACATGAGGACGCGAGGGATGAGGCGAGCTCTGTTTAGTTTTTGCACAAAGATCGCAGAGCTTTGAAAAGCTCATTGTCGCTAGGTCTTGACTTTCACTCATGCTTTTACTAATAAATGATAACTATGAGAGCGATGGCGATGTGTGGATGATTGCGTTTTTTTATTTCCCACATCAACTGATGATGCCACTTGCAATGCACCATTCAGAGTCTACTATGGTATTAATTGTGATGCTGGTCTGTGTTTTTTTGCTTTGTTTCAAAAAAGTGAAGAAAAGGAGTGGATGACATTTGCCAAAATAAGCATTGGCCGGTGGTAATACCGATACTAGATATAAACGATACTTTCAAAATTGTTTTCTATAAACACATTCAATGGCGAACTTTTAGCAATCTGATCACCGAGAGCGGTTTTATCAAGCACAGCCGTTGTCCAGCAAGCTTGTTTTGTTCGAAGAAGCACAGCAGCAGCATCGTAATGGCATGCAAACACAACATCCATATTTTCTACATCTCTAGAGCCTTTAAAGCAGCTATACATTGACCAAGTTGCAGCACAACCTGTTTTGCTTCTTGTGTGGGTAGATATTGAGCGAATCCAGTCCACCAGCCCAACATCGGTGCTTATGACAAGCGCTTTCTTATTTGATTTTTGATTGTTATCTACAGTCTTGTTTGCGTCTGTTCTTTGGTATGCAAAAGAGAGTAGTGCTTGAGATATGGCCATATCGCGGCCGGCCTTAATAACAGCGTCCTTCTCTGGACATTTTATGGTATTCGATTTATTGTCAACACGACAAATGCCGTTTGTATATTCACAGCAAAAAGAATGCAGCCGAGGTTCTAGCTGCCACATGCTCCAGTATGTACCAAGCTGCTTTTCAATATACGCAGCATTTTCAGGCTGTACATATAACTTTACTGAGATTGGAGTTGTATAGGTAGAACCAGCACCAGATACAACACCTAATTTGTTTGACACATTTAAAAAATATAACATGCTGATGATATTAGAAGTTGTTTAGCTGAGCTTTCTTGCAGAAAGGAATTTACACGTTCAGTTGTAGTCCAAAATACCATAAAGTTGACATTGTGCGCTATCCATACAAGGAGCAAGGACTGCTGCAAGCCAGCGAGGCATGTGTCCCAGTTTTCTGTTTCGACTATTTAACACAGCAATGGCATTTCCATCGTATTTATTCATATGGTCGCGCTGCGGTAAGACAGCTTCGCCTATTTGGGTATGTGGCTTGTAGAAACGCCTTCCAACAATAAGCGCGCTAAACTGTCCTAGAAAAGCAAGGGCCATCGATATCAATCACGAAAGGTAAATAAAACTGTTGAACAAGGAATTTAAAAGGCAGAACTTTTTCTAATTACCGTAGAACGAGGGTCGTGTAATAATCCCCCTTTTATACAAAACATCTACGCATAAAAACACCTCATCGGGGAGGATGCCGCGAACAGCATCCGTTGGATCCACGGTCTTATGAATGACCTTGTCCAAAGAAAAAAAAACTAGCTCAGCTGTGGTTCCGACGGAGAAGATAAAGCCACAGAGCCTATGACTTTCTTTTCTTTGTAGTCGTTGTATGCCGCGAGGCATGCCTGATAGGTTCCAACCACACCCGCGCAAATAAGTCCAGAGATCATACTGGTACGTGGACCAGCGCCTATCTTAAACAGCATGCCACTGATAGCAGCAGCACCAACGTTGTTGTATTGATCCTTTTTGCCACGGTAGCTACCAATCGAGTAGTTGATGGTGTTGTAAAACATTGCCAGTACGCCAAGCGAGTTTGCAACAAAGGGTCCACGACGAGTCATCGAATTAAGGACGCTGTTCAACCGCAGCTTAAAGTTACGTCCGTGCTGGCTACGCATGCCCTCAAGAAATCCCCAGACACCACCAGTAGAAAGACCAAGAATATACATAGTTCCAGTGCCGTAGCACAGATCGTCGCTCCATCCGCGACTAGGCATGATACCTCCAGTGTATGTTGGCCCATCCTCCATGGAGAGATACTCGATGCCACCTGGGCTGGCTAGTGGGTTAAGTTCTGAGGATGAAAAATCAACTTGACTGAGAAAATCAGAAACTCCACTGCTTTCCACTTGATTTGCTTCGCGCGATGGATAGGACGGAGACTGTGAAGTTGGCGCTGTCTGATAAAACCCCTTTGCTGCACTTTCCACTTGACTATCGCTCATCAGCCTTGTGCTGCTAGCTGCATCAGGAGAAGCCGCACCATCGTATTGAGCCTCCTGTTGCTGTTGCTGCTGTCTTTGGTCTTGTGTGTTGCGCGAAAGAACAGAAAAAATAGACATTATTTGTTGTTTATCGAATGTTGGTTTCAGAACCAGCACAAATGCGCGATATTATATCAGGTAGAAAAAAGATAAGAAGGCTCTAGAATTTAAAATAGAATCCTCTGGATTATTAGAGAAAAGTTGAAACAAGAACACCGGATAAAGAAAGTTGCTCTTTTCCACTTGATTCTGGTCTTTTCGCTGTGTGAGAAGGAAGAACCAAAAATAAAAAAATTTGAGTAAGCACTAATCGGGAATTATCTGGATCACCAACCATGATTAGAAAGGTGGATAAAATGATTACGTGTTGTAGAAGCTGAAGGTAAAAAGCGCACACTTGTTGCGTTGAGGGCAACCACTTGTTTACTTTGATTTCAAATCGCTTTCTCTTTTGAAGCTTTTAAATAGTAGGCTTACTTTCTTTTCTAAGGCGCATTTGACATTCGAGCTACAACAGTTTCTACGCGATGGTACGTTCCTCAAATCAATAAACTAGCTTGGCAGATGAACAGAGCTGGTGCTAGCCGTGGGTACGTAATCCCATGTTCATGCAATTTACAAACCTTCGTACTAAGAACCATGCCTATTCTTATGCTTATGTTGGTGTGTATGCACCTGTTCTTGGTTATAATAAAGAAAGGCTAATAGGGTAACGCACAATCCGGCTTTCCAGGTGGCCCTCCGGGCGACAAGAACAAGAAGGACAAGAAGAAGAAGTGGGAGCCGCCAGTTCCGACCACTATTGGCAAACGCAAAAAGAGAAGAGGGCCTGACAGTGTTGTGAAGCTGCCCAAGGTGCATCCGACAATTCGCTGCAACCTCAAGCTTCTCAAGCTAAACAGAATCAACGATTATCTGCTCATGGAAGAGGAATTCATACAAAACCAGCAGCTATATAAGCCCCAGGAAGAGAAGACACAGGAGGAGCGTGCTCGTGTGGATGAGCTGCGTGGTACCCCAATGGCTGTAGGAACACTCGAGGAGGTCATTGACGACAACCACGCCATCGTGTCGATGACAACCGGTCCAGAATACTATGTGTCAATGCTTTCCTTTGTAGACAAGGATCAGCTAGAGCCTGGGTGCTCTATTCTTATGCATAGCAAGACATATGCCATTATTGGTGTTCTTCAGGACGATGCCGACCCGATGGTTAGCGTGATGAAGCTGGAAAAGGCGCCAACAGAGTCCTATGCTGACGTGGGTGGTCTTGAGCAGCAAATCCAGGAGATAAAGGAGGCTGTTGAGCTGCCGCTTACGCATCCAGAGCTGTACGAGGAGATGGGAATTAGGCCGCCTAAGGGCGTTATACTTTATGGCGTTCCTGGAACTGGAAAAACACTGCTTGCGAAAGCGGTGGCAAATCAGACATCTGCCACTTTTCTCCGCGTTGTCGGTTCGGAGCTTATTCAAAAGTATCTTGGCGATGGACCTAAACTTGTGCGTGAGCTTTTCCGCGTGGCAGAGGAGAACGCACCATCTATTGTTTTTATCGACGAGATCGATGCTGTCGGTACAAAGAGGTACGACTCGAACTCGGGTGGTGAAAAAGAGATCCAGCGGACTATGCTGGAGCTACTCAACCAGCTTGATGGGTTTGACTCGCGTGGCGATGTGAAGGTTATTATGGCTACCAACAAGATTGAGTCGCTTGACCCTGCACTTATTCGTCCAGGTCGTATTGACCGCAAGATTGAATTTCCATTGCCGGATGTGAAGACAAAGCGCCACATCTTTGGCATCCACACGTCACGTATGACGCTGTCTGATGATGTGGATCTCGAGGAGTTTGTCATGTCAAAAGACGATCTTTCGGGCGCCGACATAAAGGCTATCTGCACTGAATCTGGACTGCTGGCATTGCGCGAGCGTAGGATGAAGGTCTGCAATGAGGACTTTAGAAAGGCCCGTGAAAAGGTTCTCTACCGAAAGAGCGAAGGCACGCCAGAGGGGCTCTACCTTTAAATCCTCGGGATTTTGTTTTTATTCACTGGATGGATTATTCTGGCTGATATCAAAGACGTTTGTCAAAGTGCTATTTGATGTCACGATATTTCCTGTGTGTCGTGGACACGCACGTTTTCGGTATTTACTTTGGTTTTACGTAGTTTTTTTGAAGGGGTGAACAAGTCAGCAGCTGCAATGCACGTTTTGCCCATATTTATCGTGGTGCTGGTCATGGAGCATAAATAGTCTCTTACTTTTTTATGCTTTAGACTGCTCTTGACATATACATTGGCAGTGGCTATTAGCGTATCTATTTATATTTTTACAACCTTTATTGTCTTTTCTACTGGCCTATCTATTTTTTTTAATCAATGTCGTCACCAAAGATACAGGAAGAAATACAGATACAGCTTAAAGATGTTCTGCAAGGCTTGACGCATCCTGCAAGTAGCATATCCTATGTTTTTGAAGGCGATCCAGCGCCAATTGGCACTGACAACGATGAGATGGTTGTTCTTGTCGACATGTCAGAAGATGGAAAGTCACCAGCTGAAGCCCTCTCCCTGTCATCTTCGTTTGCGGTGACGGGCTTTGAATGGAAGCCATCTTCAGAACCAGATAGTCAGCCAGCAGATCTCTCGATTAGCTGCGTAACTTTGGACAGGTACACATTCGATGCAGCACCTTTCAAACATGATTCAACAGTGAGAAGCTTTTACCTGCAAAGTATTACCATGGCAGCAAAATCTCTTAAATGCTAGTCTTGTATGTGTTTTGTTGTCAATTATTCACAGCTGTAGTGCCACTGAACAGGATGCTGGAATTGGAATCCATGCAAAGCGCTTAACAAAACCACAAAACCTTTTTGCAAACATTCAACAGGATGCACACTACTTGTCTAAAAGGTATGGTTATTGTCTGCAACACTGCAATATGCAAAGTACAAATATATTAAGTGATGCTTTGTTGTGTATTGCATCTGCTTAGCGTTTTGGTACTGACATTGCCTGAAAGTAAAACCTTTTTGTTTCTTTTTGTACTCACCGTAGAACAAAGTTGCTCAAGGGACTAGTCGAGGAGTCCGATTCCTTGAAATCCTAAAGAGAGCGCAATAACATATTTCAGTCATGCTTTCCTACTCGTAGCTGATTATAATATTATATTTTTGGGGTTTAAATTATTTTGGCGCAAACTAAAAATATGAAACGGAGATATATAAAAAACGAGGAAATTTAGTTCATCAAAAGAAACTGCAAGCAAATATGATGGTAATGAATTTGAACAAAACTTCTTGTGTCAACGAGTCAAGAATAATGAGTAATGCTGTGTTGCTTTCTTCTGGCCACTCTCTTGTGTCGGCAAGGCCGGAGGAACTTGCTGGTCGCCAGATTCGCCAAATAGCGCATCTGGCTGCCACTCTGAGGCCAAGGCTTCGATATCAACTACATTCATTCCAGACTGGAGAGCTACTTCGTATGCATAACCTGCGCTCTTTGCTAGAAGCGAAGTAGACCCAGAGTCGTCCTTGTCAACCTCGTCGCTTGCGTGCGATGGTGCATCATCGCCCGGGCTGTTTTCCCCTTGTTGATGGTTGAGGCTATCTGGAATGACACGCGGGAGAAGACGGCGTCCATTTGCCGAAAGCGACAGTAGCACCTTGCCATTGGCATTGAACGGACCTGGAACCGGGCGTAGCAGCACTGCCATTGTTGATGATGGAACCTGGAGCGCGTGGTTAGACTCTTCACTGCTTAAACATACATGCATAAACATGGATGCGTTGGGTGTAGCTATCTGAATTGCAAGCCCCTTCGCAATGCGCTGGTTTCCGTATGAGACAAATATGCGTGTGGATTTTTTCCAGAGCTCAATTGCATCCTGGCTTTGAAGCTGACCCAGAACATGAGACGAAGATTGCGTGGGGCTCGACATTGTGCTTCCGTTCTGTGACAATGCATGGTGGCCATTAACAGACGACATATCAGGACTTAATGGAGTATGTGTTTGTTTTGGAATATTTGGTTGTTGCTGCTGCTGCTGTTGCTGCTGCTGTTGCAAAAGCATGGCCATCATCGTATGCGCGTTTGCGACTGATGTCGATGGCAATGGCATACCAGGATGGCTCATAATGACGCTGCTTGAAGGCATGGAAGGAGTAGAGGGCCTTAAAATGGCATTAAACCCGGTTCCGTCAGTAGAGCCTGCCCCTTGCGGTAAAAGAGCAGGCGACATTGTCATACCAGGCCGAATCATTGCAGCCTGTGGAGAGCCCATCATATTCATCCCCAAGGAGGCCATCGGCAATGTTGTGGCCATGGAGGCAGCCACAGGCAAAGACATTTGCATCTGCCCAAGCGGTGACATTGGTGCTGCCATTGTCCCATTTACTGGTCTGACAGAATGAGGAGATGTTATGGCCATCTGGTTCATAGCCGGGCCAAGCGACATTGCTGTAGGCGACGAAATGCCGTAGGCAGCACCAATAGTCTGGGTAGGATGCATGGCCGATATTTGTTGAGGAAACAAGCCGGCCTGCGATGCACCAGAATGAACTTGCTGCTTTTGCTGCTGCATCGTCTGGTTAATAGCCTGCATCTGATTATTATACAATTGCTGCAGTTGCTGAACTTGTGCTAAATATGCCTGCTGAGATTGCTCCACTAGCTGAGATTGTTGCTTCATAAGCGCTTGATGGTGAACCGAACCAATAAACCCCGGATTTTGTTGCTGAGCCATCGTTATCTGATCCATGAACTGCTTGCGAATAGCGCTTTCACGATGAGAAAACTGAGCCTGCGCCTTGGTCATATTCTGCTGGTGGTTCATTACAAGCATCTGGTATGCCTGAGTGAGGCCGCCCTGAGTAAGTATAGGCTGCTGACCATTAACTGGAAACTGCATGCCGGTCTGCGGTCGGATAGCCCCGGGCGGAGAAAAGATGGCGGATTGTCCTTGCTGGTTCAAAGCGATTGGTGTCTGCATAGCAACCGGATTCGGAACCCCTGGCCTCAACTGTGGCTGGCTTGGAGCAGGGCTGTGCACTTGTGTTTGTGGCTGTGTGTTCATCCGCGCCTGGGCCTGGGCGCGCGCTGCAGCATCGCGATTAAGAACGGTCAGTCCGAGATGAGGGAGAAGGCTTGTGTTATTCCACAATGCAGCCGCCTGCTTACTCGGCACAAAGGGCACAATGTAAGGAATAAATGTGGGCGGCTTCATCAGCGGCGTCTTAAACTCGTGCGCCCAGTTAGTCAGTGGAAGAAGCGCTGCAGACTCTCCTACAGTTGTACTGGGTTCGTATTTGCTTTCGCAGATATACAGATCGGCTGGCAGGAACCCCTGAGGATAAACGCGCGTGTAGACGTTTGGAAGCAAAACATAACACTTGCCACATATCCCGCGGACGCCCAAGCCTTCAAATGACGGTCCGACAAAAAGCTGGTGCGGATAAACCGGCTGTCCAGCAAGCTCTGGCACCTCGGCAGGAGTCAGCAGCCAATGCCCATCTATATACTTTCGCCGGTCGCTGACACCACCCACACGGATCTTGTTGATCATTGCTATACTTCTGCCTGTTCCCGATTTCACATAGAAGAAGTCGCCAACAAACAAATCATTGTCTCCGGTGGTGACGCGGCTGACATACCGGCCCTCTGGTGGCACTGCATCAATGTATGAAGTGTCGAATGGAATATTGTACTTTTCGATCACCGTATGACAAATGCGCTTGTACTCCTTTTCCAAAGTCACTGCATACTGATAAATGTCGGATTCGGCTTCGTTAAAGAACGTGGCATTATTGAATATCCACAGAATGTCGTAGTTGAATGCGTCAAAGCTGCGGTATCCGGCCTTGATCCTATCCTTTATCATGTTGAATGCCATCGGATGAACAATGACCTCAAAGTACTCTGGATACTCGTCCTTGTCAGGAAGCTCTTCAAACGGCTCAACAATCCTCTCACCATCGCTGTCCTTGATTTCGCATAGCTCATTCACAATCTCAAGCATCGCATCAGCCATCTTGGGATGAGTGGTTTCCTGATGACCAATACCACCAATGCATTGCGGGATGGGGGGTCCACCCGTAGAGATTTGTGCACTTGGGCTTTGTGTCTGGAACTGGGATGCAAAAGGTGAAGGCGGATATGTTGGCGGCTTGTGTGTTACAGAGATGCCATGGGCCTGGCTTTGCGCTGCACCTTCGACTGAGTGGAGGCGTGCCTTCCTTGATGGTGTCTTTTTAGGCTCATGACTGACAGCCTTATCCTCAGACTGAAGTGGCTCGGGCAGATCAACCTTTGTGCCATCAGTTGGCAACAAAAACTCGGCCCAGAGCGGATTGCCGGGATCCATGGCAATCTCAATAGGAAGCTGGCCATGCGCGTTGCGAGCGTTGACATCTGCATGGTATATGCGAACAAGGTATTTAGCCAAGCGCTTGCGGCCTGTATATGCAGCCCAAGAAAGCGGTGTTGACTTGTGCATAGTATCCATGGCCTCAATGTTTGCGCCCTTTTCGCAAAGGATCTGTGCAACCTTGAGCCGACCATAACATGCTGCGGCGTGCAGTGGTGCCCATGTATACTCGTCATTGTCGATTTCTTCACCATCCGCATCCTTCATGACAACCTTGCGATAGCCATTGACTGGAAGATCCGGCGTCTTCAGCAAACGAGTAGCCTTCGTAAGATCAGCATCGTATATTGCTTGAAAAAGCCCGTCCAACACCCCTTCGGCGCGCTCACCCTTTGATTTGGCACTGGCGTCTCGATCAGCCTTTTGAGCTCCCTCATTATCTCCACCAGTATCACCATCATCATCCTCTCCCACATCATCCTCTTCATGGAAACCCTCGCTGTCGCTGCCCTCATCCAGATCTCTTTTGCGCTTGGATAACTTTGTGGCGTGACCTGATGCCTTTGCATTGTCGCTCCCGTGCGATATGCCGGCCTCAGCGCTGTGGTGGCTCTGTCCAGAGACCGACTTGCGGATCCTGAGCTTCAGTCCAGCTGATGGGTTGGAAGTAGTTGCCCCATCGACGGAAGCCAGCTTATGCACATGGTCTCTAATGTCTCCTGCGGCCTCGTATATATACGATTCGGGCATGTTGTATGTCTGGGCATTGCTGCACATCAGATCTACATCCGCAATGAAGTCTGAGACGCTTGTTGTAACGCCACGTGTAATCTTCCCTTTGATGATATCCAGAGCAATAGGTTTCTTGATTTCTGCATAGTAGTCCGGATAATCCTTTTTGGGTGGAAGCTTGTTGAATGGTTTACACAGTAGTTCGCCGCTACAGAAGCAATAGAAAGCAATGCATCAGAAAATTCCATATAGCACAAAAACAAGGCCCGTTTCTCTCGTAATTAGAAGGAATATATCACTGCAAACAACAGCAAAAAGCACCCACAAGATTCCGGTTGAACAGTAGCAGCATTAGGTTGTATATCCGATGAATATGAAACTTACTCTTTTTCCATCTCCTTGATTGCCTGGTACAGACGTAGACATTCCTCCTTTACATCGGAATAGTCATCCAATGTGTTTTCACCACTGCCGTCCTTATCAGCATGCAAGGGTCCATCGGACTTTCGCGCCCGCTTAGAGCGGCTTGTGCTAGGAGCAGTGCTTTCGTTTCCGCGTGGCGGAGTCTGTTGCGGGTTATCGCTGGCGTCCTCGACTTCCTTGCTTACAAGCCGCACTCGAGGCTGACCCATTATGAATTATCACTCAATGATAGTAAACAAACGTAAAAAGAATGAACTTATTAGACTTTAAATCTTCAGATTCTCTCACGTACGTCCTTGCATCAGAAGCAACAGAGGGGCTAAAGAGAAGCACGGGTTAGAGCCAGAATGTTGTGTTCAATAAATAGCAGGTTAAGGATAAATCGCAAAACGAAAATAAATAAATAAAAAAGATTTTCAGAGTAAAGCAAGGCAAATTCTAAGCGAGATGCATAACGCGACTTTTTATTTTTGGTTGTTGAAGGACTTTTCGGCCTCTGATTTTTAAAAATGAATAGCGGCGTATCCTTTCTCACATTCTTTTTTGCAGCACAAGCGATTTTCTCCTGCAGCTCATTCCTCTTCATTTGATTGGCGGGATTCCACTAAAAATCAACATACATATTAATATTCACGTGCCTAATCCCAAAATACGCAATATTACAGGCTATTATGTGGACACTATATTTACTGGTTTAAACATAAAGTTATTTTCGGTTTAAATTCTCCAATACAAAATTCTAATATCTTTCAAGTATATTATATTGTTTAGACTTGGTCTTCCTTTTTTCTTGTACTATTTGTTTGCAGAAGCTGCGCCCACTGGTAATTCCCTTTCAATATGGGTAAAAATACACAGCTGGGAATGAACCCAGTTGAGCGGCACAGAAAGAAGATGCATGAGCGAGAAGTAAAGAAGAACAAGGAGACAAAAAAGCAGATGCGCGAGGTTGCTGTGTTGTACAAAGATACGACCAAGCTTGAGGATAAAATAGAACGATACCGGGGGATTAAGCGCAAACTGACGGAAGAAGAAAATGGACGACTACGTGGATTCGAGGCAGAATTGGATGAGGCAAGAAAGAGACAAAGGGAAGCGGGCGTTGAAATAAACCGAGAGCATGGAATTGAGGGCCGGGCTGTAGGCTATGACCCACTGTCAGGGGATAAGGAGCATAATGCTATTGTCGAGTACGATTCTTCATCCGACAACGAGGTCATCGATGAGGAAGTACTTGGAAAGGAGGTTGCGCTTGATCAGGATGAATACGAAAAGGAAGAAAGTAATGATATTTGTTTGCCAGAACAAGGGGAAGAGACGCTAGACAGCGACAAACTGCCTCCTATGCCCGCAGGGACACCGCCGCTTCTACCAGAAGACATGTGCTGTGATAATGTCTGGCCGGTGCTTCCAGGTGGACCTTCTCCTCAGTATGAACTTCATCATCTTACAGCCGATGGACAGAGAACGGACAGTGGCGAACGAGGAGACAGAGGACGTGGGCGTTGGCGTGGTCGTGGTCGTGGGCACGGGGGCGGGCGCGGAGTCGTCCATCCTCACCCTTATATGCCACGACCAACACATCCTCCGCCAGTAGCTGGTGGTCAGTTTCCACCACACATGCCGGCTGCTCCACCCTTTGCGGGCTCTACTCCGTATCCGGCTGCAATGCGGCCACCACCGCCATCGCGACCACACCGCCCACAGCCTGCTGCAGCATCTGGTACTGTGCTCGCTGCTGAGCCTCAAGTCCGCGATCTCAAAAAGGAGCTTACAACGCTCGTTCCATCGGCAATTGCGCGCAAAAACAAGCAGAAGGATAGACAGCGTGTCTTGGAGTCAGTGCCAATGGCTCCGCAGATGATTATTAATGCAGCACCTGATGTTGGTGCTGAGCAGGCTGAGCCAGCTGGAAGATCTGAGCAAAAAACTGTAACCTCAGCTTCTATGGATATCATTGGTAGCATTAAGCCAACTGCTGGTGTCAGCTTTAGCACCACTACTCCTGACATGCCGACAAATCAATCCAGACCGCACACAAGGAAAACTGACGGCAATAACCCAGATTCTCTAGACGACCAATATCAAAAATTTATGTCTCAAATGGACAAGCTCATATAGGCTTTGCACGTGATTGCGGCCCTTAAACGCCAGCTGTATTGCTCGTATGCATTGCAGATAAAGGAAACATTCTTTATTGCTGATTGTATGCTGTTCTCATTTACGCCTTGTTTTACCGCATTTTCTATTCTTTTCTCTTACTTTTCTTTCGTTTTTTTGCACCATACAAGCATATTGTTATTATCCTGTTGGTAGATTTTTCTTTGCGTTCGAGATGTCTTCTGCGCTGTATGCTCCTAGCGCAAGTATTGAACCAGCACATGAGGATGACATATGGCAT
Source organism: Coemansia sp. Benny D160-2 (assembly GCA_027595805.1). NCBI lineage: Eukaryota > Fungi > Kickxellomycota > Kickxellomycetes > Kickxellales > Kickxellaceae > Coemansia > Coemansia sp. Benny D160-2. The sequence continues at coordinate 1,577 of JANBOK010000066.1, read as the reverse complement.
GTGCGCTGGATTCCAGGAAAGAATACACTAGCAACTGCAGGATCAGATGAAACTGTAAAGATCTGGGACGCACAGACCGGCGAATGCACCAATACACTGCAGGACGGTGACTACGCTATTACATCTCTTGAAATTGACACGCGGGGTTCCCAGGTGCTGACTGCGTCTATGGATGGAAAGATCCGTGTCTGGGACATTGGAAAAGCTGACAAAAAATTATCTAACACAGAGAAGCCAGCATTAACTATTGATGCGAAGAGTAGCACAGAAGCTTGGAAGGCATGCTTTGTTGCAAGGAAGCCCGGCAGCGATGTCAGTACACAGGCCGAGGAGACTAACACGGCCGATGAGAAACCTGAGATTATAGCATCAAGCACTGATAGGGGTACAATTAAACTATGGTCGACTAGCGATGGCAGTGGGGTTGGTGTGTTGGACACCTCTCGTCCGAATTTCCTCTTATCACTTGCAGTTAGCCCCGATGCCTCAAAGATTGCTTGTGGCAGCGCTAGCGGCGATATTTATGTCTTTGACACGAATTCAGGTAGCCTACACTGTACGTTTTCAAGTCACTCTGGCAACGTCCGTTCGGTATCCTTTTCTGAAGATTCGGGCCTTTTGGTTTCAAGTTCCGATGACAAGCAGATACAAGTGCACGATGTGCGATATGGAAGTCCTGTTGCAACATTTCTCGGTCACTACGGCTGGGTCATGTCGGCGGAAATGCACCCGAATGGTAAATACATAGCATCGGGATCTGTCGATTCGAAGGTGAAAATCTGGGATGTTTCGCAACGTGCCTGCGTCGAGACACACAACCAACACTCCCAAGCTGTTTTAAGTGTGGGCTGGCAGCATTCGTCGAAGACGTCGAGCATTAATCGACCCATGCTTGCGTCTGTGGGTGAAGACTGCAGTGTGCGTTTCTACGATCCTCTACTTGCCTAGTTTTTAGGTTTTCTATAATTTCTCTTTTGCGGACTGCTCATCGAAACCCCCGCTATCTCTTTATCTAAACATGGAAAGTCGCAAGTAACATGTTTATCTATACTACATTGTGCAAATTGTATTCATTTGATTAAGAGCCTTGGTTTTGAGCATGAGTGGTGTCATAATAGAATGAAAAAGTTAAAATTTTATATTTTGTGTTTGAAGAATCAGTACAATAAAAACTTACCATCACCCCATGTATAAGTTTCATTCAGAGACTTGTTTTTAGCAAGTAAAGCTATAGCAGAGCTCTGACTAGATGTCTATTGGGCAGCACCAGCAGACGCATTCTGTTACCCAAGACGCTTAAAACATAGCACTGAAGAAGAGATGGAACACGTTGGATGTGCTTTTAGCAAACGACATACCTATACCATTGCATGTTTTAGACTATGTAAAGTTTACATGTAAATAAAGCTCAGCCTGTTAGCACCCAATACGTATTATAGAGTTGGTTGCTTTTAATTGTTTTTAAGAGAATTCAATATACTAATTAATTTAAAACAACCATGCAAAGACAAGGCAAAGAAAACAAAAGAAGCAAAGCCAACCGCACTGCTAATGTGCGATGAAGTTGGCTTGATCTC
>JANBOK010000065.1:0-37293 GCA_027595805.1 Coemansia sp. Benny D160-2 | reverse complement strand
CTGACTGCGCACAGCAGTCGCGTTAAAATAACATCTAACAGGGAAATCAAGAGAGGAAAGGTCAATAGAGCAAAAAATGTTTATCATTCACTTTTGCTGCAGAAATTCTGGAATTCTCGCTTTGGCCAAATTTCCAGCTATTTCGCATGGTTCAGGATATTCCCCGCCGAACATTCCATGCATGCAATTACAGCAACAAAGACCGCAATTACCAAGAGGAAGAATAAACCCACTTCTATTCGCACAGTGTTTCTACTGACTAGAAGCGACTGTCTTCTGTGGTCTGCTGTTGTCTCATCAATCGCCGTCATTGTTGCTTGGCTGTGTTTCGGCCTGCGATGAAAGTCATGCAACCGCCTGTTTACTGCGTCTACAATAAGTGATCGTGCATTCTGTATTGCGCGGCGTCTGATGGAGTCGGCGTCATCGTCCTCGTCAAGCGGGCCAAGCAGGTCCTCCGCATGCGATGCGCCTGGTAATACAATCACTGTAGATGCTCTCAGCTCCGGAAACCGGGCGTCAAGTGCCAAGTAGCGCCATGGATCAAGCTCGCCTACAGTAAACAGCATGTTTTCAGCGTTGGATCCCTCGGAAAACCATTCTAAAGCATTCTGCGCAAATGCACGGAAAGATCTTCTTTGGTTCTCCGCCCATTTGCTCTTGCTTGCTGGAAAACATTCTGTGCATTGATTGCGGAAATATTCTGCTGTCAGCCTTCGAGAACGCAGGCGATTGCTGTATTCTAGATGGTCAGAGGAAGATGGAGCTGTCTGCCACATTCCAAGCTCCACACACTGTTGCCAGAGCCACGAGCGGTCATCGCCATCAGGGCAGCCAAGTCGAGGCAGGAGCCTACGCTCCTTCAGAAATAGTAGTGTCGCTTGCGCTAGCGACCCTGCAGCAAGACTGTTGCAAAAGCTGTTGAGCTTCCCTATGGTCCTCCGCCCTGCAGATTCTTGGATGAGAGACGGTACCTGAATTGCTAGCGATGCTACAAAGAGATCAATAGTTGGGACATCATCAAGTCCAAATCGGCTTTTTATCCTGTCAAACGTCGCGCTGTCTCCACTGTCCAGCTCGTCATCCAGTCTCCTTACTGCAAGAGACAGGTTGTGTGCACACGGTAGTCTTCTGGCAATCATTTTGTCAAACTCCCAATACCCGTCCTTGACTATCACAGGCGCGCTGGATGCAACCACAAGTTCACAAATGTCCGGATACTGGTGCTTTGTCCATGCCATGAGGCTGCCTGCAAACGATCCGCCTACAAGAATCCAGGGCAGATCTTCTGTTCTATCCTTTGCGTCTCGTGTATATTGCACAATGTCAGAAAGAGGTGCATATGCTATAAATCGTCTCATGTCAGCCATCATCTGTTCCACTGTCAAGAACATCAGGGATTCGTGTTTGCTGGTGCTCGTGTCATTGCCTCCGCTCGTAGTTGCTGGCATAGAGTCTCCATAAAACCTAAGCTCGAGAAGCACCACCAGTCCATGTGTCTGGCGTGCCAGCACATTAATCCATCCGTCCTCGATGTCTGCATCTGTTGCTGTCCGCTCTCCAATGCTGTAGAGAAGCACCGGACCTCCAGCACGGTAGTACTGATTCTGTACATAGTAAGTCTGCTGGAACTGTTGCTTGTTATTACTGTCAAAGTGATCCAAAGGCTGAGTAAAATTTCTTTTTTCAATCTCCGCAAAGCACAGAACGCTGGTCCACAAAAGCACAACTGCAAGTGCTAAAATTCTGAAAGACAATAGAGCACAAAAGACCATCTCAAAATACAAATACAGATCGTAGAGGCAGTCATGGCAAAAGAAAGAATGTTTTAGTGTGGATTCAGTGTTGTCGTGGTCATAAAATCATGTCTTCCCTAGCTGGCATTTGAAAATATTAACAGCAACATGGATACCATGTGGCAGAAATTTGCAAGAAAAACGAAACTAGAGATTACTCCTTTCTTGGCTTTCTACTCCTTGAATTTACCACCCTGCTCACATAATTACACACCGTGTTTTTTCTTTAGGGGTGTCGTCCAGTCTATCAAGCTTTGATTGTAACTCTTTGACAATTTGGGCCACAGCTTGGTCTGATCCTGCATGCTCAATCGCTTGTTGAAGGTACTTGCGCGATGCCACATAGTCCTTGGGCACCTCAGCTCCATCCATATAGATACTGCATAGAATCAACATTGATAACACATGTCCTCCTTCTGCTGCGAGCCTCGCATATTCCAAGCCGAGATCCAAGTCCTTTGCAACTATAGTCCCTTCAATGTAGATTCTGCCAAGCTCGTACTGCGAAGCGGTGTCTCCCTTGGCTGCTCCAATCTCAAACCTCTTCATTGCCCCCTTTGGATCGGGTTTTCCATCCGCCGTCCCCTCCCCTTTAGAAAGCATGAGACCTACACGTGAATGTCCCACAGAAGACCCTACTTGCTCCAGTCTGTCGTACCAATATATAGCCTTTTTGTAATCACGCTCTATGCCGCCGAGTCCTCCGGAATAAATCTGGGCCAATCTATAGCACGCATGGCCATTCTTCTGCTCCGCAAGTTTCTCCAAAAGCCGCACGGCGTGCTTTGCATCGTTGGTATTCCTGCTTCTGATCTTCATGTCTGCCAACACAAAAATACTGGGAACATGGTTCAGTTCTGCTAGCTCCTTGATTATCTTTATACTAAGCGCATTGCTGCCATTGACCTTGAGCTCCTTGGTACCAATAAGGATAGCATAGTGGTAGGCTGCGTTCGGGTACCCCTCCTCTGCAGCAACCTTGTACAATGCACATGCAAACGTCTTGCTCCGAGATGTTTTACCAAACATGCTAGCCGCAAGAGTGATATCGGAGTAGTTGTTGCCAAACGCAGCCAGTACGTCCCGGCGCCAGATCTCCATGTTTTCTTCAATATCAGCCTTTCTTCTGTTCGCTTCAACAAACTGGCTAATCAGCCTACGCAGCCCCACCGGTGTAATGGAAAGCCTAGAGTCTATGACGTTTTTGTCAAACTGTCTGGGGTTGGGTACGATGTCAGCCATGCCTGAATTGGATATCGTGAACTTGGGAAAAGGTAAGCGCTCGATCTCCAGTAGCTTGCTCTTTGGCACTTCGGTGCTGTATTGCTGCTGTAGTGACAGGTACAGGTTCGCCTGTTTGCCGACTGCCACGCTCCGTGACACGGTATGAAACCGAAGTGCTTGGGTGCCAGTTTTGGACGATTGCAAATACATTTTTCCTAAATAAAAAAAGCGAACCACAAATTTGAAACTAGCAAAGATGGAAAAAGCAGGAACACATTTTTTTTTGGAGAAACAAACGCTGTTTCTTTCATTTCCACCTTGTTGTCTGCGCCAGATCAAACTTTTCAAAAGTACGATAACAGAAAACGGGCTATTGTGATAGTCCACCATAAGTTATTGATGATAGAAACGGTCACATATCGCATAAACATAGACCTGTTGAACAAGTTGTTGGTTGTGCAGCCACAACGTTTCTATTCCGTCAGTTCATTTTATCACTGTATATATTAAGTAAGGTATTTCATGACAGAAAAGCGTTGTAAGCACAGATGGATGATCAGGAGAACAACAAGACCATGGAAACGCCGGTTCCCTCAGCAGGATTCTCAGATTCGTTTCTTGCATTTTTAAAAGATAACCACATTGATCCACGGGTGTATAATGTGTTTGACAGGCTTCCTCGTTATGTACGAATTCTGCGAACCAAACAGTATAGCACTGAGGAAATAGAGGTCCTGGTTAAGCAAATGAGCGATGATGCTGGATGCGAGGTTCGTCCTGTCGCCGGCGTTCCCGGGTTTCTGGAGATAGCCGATTCGACAGTCAAGCTCTCGCAGTTGCAGGCGTATAAATCGGGAGCAATTGTTGGGATGGATGTAAGTTCGGGGATTGCAGCGCTAGCTCTTTCTGTGTCTCCTGGCGACAATGTTCTCGACTTGTGTTGTGCGCCAGGAGCTAAGCTTCTTTTTCTGGCAGAAATGCTGCACAACGGCAGATGCAATACAGGCGGGTGTAACAATATTGCAAGGGGCTCGGTCACAGGCGTCGATATTTCAGCCCATCGCGCTGCCACTTGCCGCAGCCTAGTGAAAAGGCATGCTGTAAACGACAAAGCCTTTATTCGGCTATTTCTGGACGATGGGACGACATTTGATCGCAAGGCACCTAATGCCTTTTGGTGGAATCCAAAGAAAATTCAAAGTACCCCTGAAGCCAGAAATAAGTCGAATGATATGACGTGGCGAAAACAGCGTCAAGCCGAAGGACGACCGTGGTTTGCAGGCAAGCAGCTGGGCAGCGCGTACGCATGTTGCGGAACAGAGCTATACGATCGGGTCTTGGTTGACGCAGAGTGCACGCACGACGGATCACTGGCCCATGTGTACAAGTATGAGCGCTGGGGCTGGGAGCAGCTGGATTCTCGTGTCATCAATGACAACAGATCGGCTTCTGTTCCGCTGCTGCAGACACGGCTACTTGAGAATGGATGGCGTCTCCTCAAACCGGGAGGGATTCTGGTATACAGCACGTGCAGTCTTTCTCGCTACCAGAATGAGTATGTCCTTGGCGGCTTCCTGAGCAGACATCCCGAAGACGAAGCGCGTGTCGAGATGGTGCCATTACTTGCCTCTTCTACAATTGCGGTGTCGCCCATTTGGAAGCCAGAAAGCGATGCAGAATGGGCTAGCCACGGCCTGGAAATGCAGAGACATTTGTTTGACCGGATGGGCCATTCGTTCAGGCTTGACCCAACCGTTTCAAACACATCTGGCATGTTTGTAGCACGTATTCGAAAACTAAAACACGGATTCGACTTTTCGGACCATGCGGACCAGCTTGTCCCGCTTGGCTCCGCAAAAACTGAGCACTCCAATAAATAGAACAAAATATTATATGATCGTGATCATTATTATAATTGATTATATCTCGAGCATATTATATGTCCATGGGACATGTAATATAGCGAGAGACTTGTGTGATCCAACATGGATCCACACTTCTCTCTTTTTTATATCTACCCGCCCAAACCACTGAACCCTTTATCTCATAAAACTCACAAAAATTACAAAACCACAAAAGTACAAAAACACTATTTTTATCCTTTTTCTTAGTTTTCTTTCTATTAGTTTCCTTCTTCTCTCTTTTAGCTTCTCATAGTTTTTCCTCCCCTTTTTATTTTGTTAGCCGCCGTAGTGGCCCTACAAACGACATAAAATAAAGGACGACGTCTAAACGCATATAATCTCTTATAATAGATAGTGAACAAAGAAAAACAAAGCAGCACTAATCTAGCGTCTCTTCTTCATGCGGCTCTTGGCCGTATCAAACTTGCCTCGCTTTGAGCTACGCATTGGATGAGATCCAAAGACCTCGTCGTCATTATTACGATTGCCTCCCTTTCTTCTGCTCATGACCTTATCTGCCATGCTTTCGTTGTCGCGCTTCTTTTTTAAACGATCAAGAATCTCGGTCTTTCCGCTAGACTCGGCTGCTGATTTGTGCAAGCCTGACAGACCTGCAAAGTCGTTCAGATGCCCAAACTCGTCCTCCAGTTCCATAAACTTCGAACGCAGGCCCTTGCGCTCTTTCTTGCCAACTGATATACGCTTAAAGTTCTCCTCCTCGTACCTTGCCCTGTCCTCTGCCAGCCGTTCGAGCTTCTCATCCGTAATACCCACAGACGGGTTCCCCGATGCCGTTGTCATTTCTGGACGATCATCATATTCGGCCATGAGATCGCGAACCAGTCGCGAGCGCGCAGCACGCTGCATCATCCGCTGCTCCTCCTTTTCTTTCTTGGCAGCGCTGTTGCCCTCTTCTTCGTAATGGACCGGCATCTGCCTTGGCGCTCTGTACAGCCCACTATTTACAGCACCTTCATCCTCCTCACGAATATCCGTAGCAAGGCTGCCTGGGTTAGGCTTAAATGCAGTTGGATCCGCAAGCACATCCTCGCCAAGCATAACCGCTGCAAGCTTTGCGCTAGTGTTGGCGATCGTGGCTTTCTCTGGATCATCAGTCGTCGCCAGCTGCTCCGCACCTCCGGGATATCTCTGTCTCTGCTGTGCGCTCTCGTCTGTTGCAATAATCGTGTTGCGCAGCATCTTGTCAATCTGGTACTTGAGCCGCTGCTCCAATGGCCGCATCCGCTCGAGAACGGTCCTGTCCTCAATCAGATTCATAATGGCTGGGTGGTCCTTGATCTGCTTTCCGTGTAGCTTGAGAAACGTAATGTATGCAAGATCGGTTATGTATGACAGCATCGTGTGGTGCTTTACTTCAAGGAAGCTTATTCCATTCCCTGTGGCCAACTCTCCATCCTCGACACGCTCTCGTAGCTTTTCGACGATATCGCGGATTTGGTTTGCCTGTGTGCTGATTGTTTTCAGTCGTTTATCGACTGCTGAGGTTATTTCGCTGCTGACCATGGGTACTTTTAATTATTTATTTATTCTAAGAAGAAAGTGAGAGTAAAGAAAGAAAAGAGAGAACCAAGGTGTTGAAATCGCTAGAAGCATGGGCTTTTTAAGAAAAAGAAAAAATTACACCCAAAAAATTTAGCATATTAAATCTAATCAACAGATTATCATCTGATCAGTAGCTGTACCTTTATAGCCCCCACACTTTTGCTGACATTTTCTAGATGTCCTTCTTTTGCTTCTCTTTCTGCATTCACTTCTCATAATCTCTTCTTTTTGCTTTCAATGATTGGGATAACAAGGACGGTTCTCTGCAGTAGCGGACTATGCTGTACACTGGCACGCCCCGCTTCCCGGGCTGTTATGACAGCGAACGTCTTGTCCACGCAAACAGTAAAATACAAAAAGACGACTGCCATGTTTTACACAAGCGACAGGAGGTCCGAAAGCAAAAACGATCGGCTGAAGTACGACATGAAAGAGCCGCAGCTTGATTCTGGCATGGCAAATATATTCCAAATTGACCAAAGCGTCGTCCGTATTATCGATGTGTTATCAACTGGCTTTAAGCTAAGCAACGGAAAGGAGGCGTATGGTCCCTTGCTAGTTGTGAACAACGAAGCATTTACTTTGAAGATACCGCCGCCCGTACCAAACCCGAATGGAAAGACCGTTAACCCACTGCTTTTGCTTGATCCAAAGGCGCTGGCTGTTCTTGATATTGTCACGCCAAAACCCGAGCTGATTGTTGTCGGTGGTGGGGCGCAGCTTTCGCAACTTTCAGAGGGCGCAAGAAAGTATTTGACATCGATTGGGCTGAAGGTTGAGATTGCAAACACTAGATATGCCAGTAGTACGTTTAATACGCTTTTGGAAGAAGGTCGCAATATTGCATTCTTGGCACTACCCGCTGGAGTAACTGCATAGTGATCTGTTATTCTTATATGCTGTGGCATACGAGTTCGCTGTTTATACTGCTTGAAATATTCTTGTAGACTGTGCTACTTTATCGGAGATTTAATTCTTTGGAGGTCCAAGTCAGACTGAAACAAGCAACATTAACAGCAAGCAATGTAGTTAAATTTTTTTCTGGATATATGGAGCACCTTTGCCATTAGCTTATTTTTTGTTTTATTTTATTTAGTCTGTTTTATACTTTAACTATTCTTTCACTTATTCACTGTGTTTTTAACGGCTGGAGTCTGAAAAGAGAGCTAGCTCGTCGTCTGTCGGTATGGGCTTTACTTCAAACTTTGGAGGAAGAAACCGATCCAGCAGCAGTTGAAGAGCATACAGTGCATAATAGACGACAATGAATCCAGCAAGCAGACCAACAACGATAGCTGCTTCGGTCGACTTGTGCTTATTATAGTCAAGAAAGCTGTAAACAAACCAGCCATTAACAGCATAATTTATATATGCAAGTGCCAAATACAGTCCAACGATGGTGCAAAGCAGCAGAATATGTGACCAATGTGGAGAGAAAACCATGGAGCCAATGACTGTATCAACAACTACACATACCACATTTGTCGCATGGACAGATGCTGTTGACCACTGCAGCTCGGTTGTTGAGTAGTCTGTCGATTTGTATATCAAGGTCCAAAACAGAGCTGTCACGACAACTGCATAAAGCAATACGGACTCATATAGCAGCCAGTGCAACAGCTGTAAGGTCCTCGGCATACGGATAAATGATGCTGGCATGCCATGCCGCCAGTATTGTGTTGTATGTATCAATGAAGATGCTTGGTAGGCAAGAAGCCCAGTATAGCTTAGGTAAGTGAAGTAAACAAAGTGATTTTTTATCTTTCCATGCTGTGCATCGTAAACAATGGTGAATATCCACACTGCCAGCGTGTATATAAAAAGAACCGCTCTGATGATAAGGAGCGTTTCAGTGCCAAAGATCCGGGACGCACCAACTCGACGAGCATCTAATAAGTGAAGCTGGCACTTAATATGCCAGTTCTTGTAACTGCTGCGACTGACGCTGGCATCTTGTGCAATTCTCTGTTTGTTTGGCCAAAATCCCATTTTTAACAAGCTTATCGATGCAGAAAAGTGAAAGTATATTAACAGAATGTGTGAATTAAGTGTCCATATTGGAAGGAAGAAGAGAGACATGAGCTTCTGCGTCGTTAAATGTGCCGGATCTTTTGTATGCGTGCTACATTTGAAGGATGGCTGTTTTTTTTTCCTGGGACGCTGCTTTAATTATGTAAAACAGGTTGAACAATAAACATTTTTTTATTTCACATCCGAGCATCAACTTTCCTTGCTTGATTTTTCGTTAATGTAAAAAATCCATGAAAATAATACGCTATTGTTTGCGGCATCTTTTATCTCCACATCTATGCCAAAAAGGTACTTGTTGTGGAACATGCGGTATCCACCACACAAACAATGAGCAAGGGTATAATACGAAATTGTAATAAGAATATTTATCTTTTTCCTTCTCTCTCCCTCTAAATGCCAAAAAGACCACATATATGAATAAACGAAGAGTATATTAAGAAATGAAATAAAAGCTAATTGGAATAAGCAAGCACCATGTACTTGTCGACGGTCTTTTCCTTGTGGCCATATGCAAACGACATCCCGTGTTTGATATGTGCGCCGCACTTTCCGAGCTGCTGAGAGCCGTCGTACAGTGTCTTGGCAATAAAGAGCGGTTCTCCGCTTTCCTCATATCCGCCCTCAACGGGATTAAACCCTTGAACAACAAGCGAGTTCTCCTGCTCAACCCACTTGAGATTGGCGGCATTGCCACAGAGAACCTGATACTCGTTGAGGTTGACTTCCTTGTGGCCATAGCCTATGCTGCATCCACCTCCCTGGATATGCTCGCCAGCCTTGCCTGGGTGTAGCCCGCCCTTGTAGATTGCACGAGCAACAAAAAGAGGCTTTCCGTCCTTCTCTGCGCCGCCTTGCACCGCGTTTGGTGGAATTTGGCTGTTTTTGGTGGTGACCCATTGGATCCCACGGCTAGAGTTAGCGCTCCCACGCATGTTCTGCTGACCTTGATTTGCAGCGGGTCCGGAAGCGCTAGGTCCTCCGGGACGACCACCAGGAGCAGGGCCGCCGTGACCTTGAGTAGGAGGACCTCCATATCCCTGAGGCGATCCTCCGTAGCCCTGAGATGGACCTCCATAGCCTTGAGGACGGCCACCCGGCGCACCAGGCGGTCCACCTTGGCCATAGTTAGAAGGCGGTGCGCGGCCTGGTCCACCACCGCCCATTCCTTGTGGGTTTCCTGACATCATGGCTGTTAAAATTCCTTTATAGTCGACAAATAAATACCGTGTTTGGGATTGTAAGTCAAGAATGAAATGATGGAAAAGTAAATGAAAGCTTGCTCATATATCAAGGAAAAAAGCACTTTATTTTGCAACATCTCTCTTGTCGTGTTTATATAGTAATTGCCAGAAAGCTGTTTCCAGCTCATGAATTATGAACAGATACTTTTCTATTCCTGGCTCGCCACACCCTAGTCCCGTCTTTGCTACTTAGCTGATCACTCTGGCCGGTGCTCTCGTCCTTTACCCACGGATGCATGGCATCGACAAAACAATGGTCATAGCCAAATGAAGACAAGCTCCTTTTACATACGTCACACTGACATTTTTATTTTACTTTTATCATCCGAATAATGAAGGATTTCAGAATAATGAGCACATGTGGAAAACACAGGTGTTGGAAGAATGGGTGGATATCGCCTTGCACTCTTTGTTCTAGAAATAGAATGCCAGACACAACCAATGCCAAGGAGCATACAAGCTACTCGTTTGCTGCACGGTATGCTCTCCACTGCTCCTCCTGCTCCTTGTGGAACTTGTTCAAGTCAATGTTGAGGAACCCCCTCACACGCTTCTCGTAGGGGCTTCTAGGGAACGCATTATCCTCCTTGTCCAGCGCCACCGCAATGTGCCGCCTTCCCTCCTTGATCCGGGAATCAGTGTACACCTTGACATATCCAGGCTGTAGCGCAAAAAGCGTGTGATCTTTGCCCATGCCCACGTTCTCGCCGGGATGAAACTTTGTTCCTCTCTGCCGTATAATGATGTTGCCCGGTATCACGTACTCATTCTGCTGCTTCTTCATTCCGAGTCGCCGACCAATCGAATCGCGACCATTACGCGAAGAACCGCCACTCTTCTTTGTTGCAAAACGTAGCTGCTGGTATAAAAAGGAATTTTGGCTCTGGAGACCAGCTGTCTGGGTAAGAATATTGCGAAACATTTCTTAATTGATCGTCAAAAGCAAAAGAAAATGGTAGCTAGGCCATTCACTTTATTTTTTTGTAGGAAGAAGAGGTGTTGAGATTTTGGAAAATGCAAACACAAAGAGCAGAAGAAAAAAGCAATGCCTTTTTACAATTGCAAATTCGCCTGTAGATAACCCCTGATCAAGATTTGCCACCTCTTCATTCCTATGTCCTTGATCGCAATCATTTGATTAAACACAGCTTTAAGAAAACAGAATAAATCACTCGCTGCTCCTTTGCGCAGCAGCATCTTTCACTTTCACTTTACTTTTATTCAGTCGTGATTGCTTTAAACAACCTTTGCCATTGCTCTTGTCGTAAACACCCTTCTTTCTTGTTTCGTCTGTGATATCTTCTTTGTGTGGGTTAAATATCTTCTTCGCTCTACAACAGGCTGCAAAATATGAACACAAACGATAATACTAACGATGTCGAGGCTGCGGAGGACACCGTGTTCATGGCAAAGCTAGTCAATGTTCGGCCTCTGGTCAACATGCTCAAGACGATTGGGTTTCGACCACGCGCAATTTGTACAATTAGTTCTAGCGGTATTGTATTTACCGTTGAAGACGCGCAATGCATTGTTGCGCAAGCATATCTGCGCACAACGCTGTTTTCGACATTTGACTATAACGTACAATTAGCCAAGGAGAGGAACATGAAGAGGCTTGCCGAGATTGATTCTGAGGCACATGGAGATGAGGTGGAAGCAGCCAGCGAGATAACGCAGATCTCTCTTCCTCTTGACAACCTGATTGAATGCCTCTCTTTGTTTTATGGCCCATCGAGTTCAAGCTCCTTGTCGGCTCCAGGAAGCAACAACCAAGGCGGAATCCAATCAACCACAGGAACACTTGGAAACGCAAATCCGCTGGATCTGCGAGGAGCCACAACGGCGCATATAGCATTCAATGGCCCTGGATCGGATTTCGAACTAGTGCTTGAAGAACGCGGCATTATCTCCATGTGTCGCCTTGCTACATTCGTGCCCGAGGTTCCTGTGGATCTAGAATTCTCCAGATTTCCAATTGTCCAGCAGCTCATCATTCGCTCGGAATGGCTGCGAGATGCGTTTAATGAACTCGATCCAACAAGCGATGCTGTCACGTTATCCATATCGTCCACAGCACCATACTTCCGCATATCCACAGTGGGAAACAATGGCAGTACGGAGATGACATACTCCAAGGATGAGAAGATATTAGACTCGTTCTTTTGCAATGAGGAGCAAGAGAACAGGTTCAAGCTTTCTCAGATCCTCAAATGCAGGCAAGCACTGGCAATGTCTGACAAGACCAAGATCAGGGTCAACCAGCGCGGATTCCTTTCCTTCCAGTTTATGATCCCTACAGATGTGGACGTCTCATTTGTGAACTTTGTTTACGCGTCTCTTCTTCATGCCGATGAGCTGGGCGATGCTGCTCTGTACACCAACTCGTGAATGATGACGATTGATCTGGTTTTGCATAACATATCGCTTTGTCACGTGGAGTTCTGTGGGGAGGGGCTTGGTTTCTGAATGCTGTGGTCCTTGTTTGTTTTTTAGACCTATTTCTGTCTTGTAATGCGTTCACATTTCGAATAAATATCTTGAAAATATTATTCTTCTGTTACAGAGTTTCTTCCATCCTCACTCTTAATTTTCTAATTTATATTTGCAATTTCCAGTCAATGAGCTCTGCAAGCAGCGAGCCTAAAAAGCTATCCTTGGCAGATTCAGACGCACTGCTCAAATACTGCCGTCTGTCGCTCCGCATTCCCGACAACCTCATTAAGGATGCTCCGCTGTCGATAGAAGATATACTGGGCAAAACGCCTCTTCGGCAGTTTTTATACCAGGGAGAGAATGTGCAGGCATACGTAGTTGCTATGATTCCAAACACCGACCAGATTCGCTGGGCCCTTGCGGCGGAAATGAGGCGGAAGGACAGCCTTGCGCTTTCAAAAGGCGAGCTGGCCGTTGATGCCGACGAGGTCGAACAATTCTTTGCTGGGCTTTGTCTTTGTATTACAGCCCACCAAGCGAAAACAACAGTCACGGCTGTTGATAGCAGCCACACTCCACGGCGGCTGCCTGGTCGCAGTGTACCGACACGTCGAATTTCCAACGTGTCCTGTGGCGCCTCGTTTACGGCGAACATTGTGCCTAGTCAGGAGGACTGGCAAAGCTCTCTGCTTGTCAAAAAGGTCGATAACGGTTCTTGGTGTTGTGCATACCGATTCACGATAAAGACACCATCGGTGAAAGGATATCAGGACTCGGCATTTGAGAACTCCATGTTGTTTGAGATTCGCGCCGCATGCATAGAGTCTAGTGCATCATTGAGGGACGGCAAGTGTAATGGCGATAGCAGGGAAGTTGAATACAGAGGCGGTCAAGGCGATGGATCTTTACATTTGGAAGAGCTTTCTATACGTATATCGTCGTGGATGTCGAAGCATGACAACGGCGTAGACGACACAAGCGAGGCTGAATTCCAAAGCAGACACGACATACAGCCCGATCTTGGATTAAATGCTATGTCGAAACCATTGAAATACTATAAAACGATACAGGCGCTAGTACCCACACGACAGATCCTGAGTATCAGTGCAAAAGTTGTACCTCTACCTCCCAGTTTCGGCACTGATGCTGCTCTTGTTGAGGTGCGTGTTCAAAATGAGTCTGCAGTCGCAACAACTCTCTCTTTGGAGACTGTGACGTTTCAAACGTCACATTGGCATGTGCAACACATCGGAACAGAGTTTGACAGTCTGCCTTTTACATTGAGTAAGCACAGCTGTTTTCAGATGGTGTTTCGTACAAGCCCTCTTGCTGATCCAGTTAAGATGGAGGCGCTCAATGGTCTTAATGTGCTCAATGTTGGTGGTATAACTGTTGATACAGGCACAAAGGGCGCTTTGGCAGCACCAAATGCACTATACAACGAGCCGGTATCATCTACGACTGGAAAGCATATAGAAAGATCACTGGATGTTAGCTTCAGTGCTACGGTAATGGGTGATAATGGAGCCCTAGACGATGAATCTTTTGAGGTTATTCATCGCATATATCCAATTCATAAACCTCAACAGCAGCAGCAACAGCATGAATATACGCATACATCCGGCACAAATGTAGCTAGCTCGGCTGGGCGTACAAGCAATGTTTCTGAAACATTGCACAGCACGAGTCCTAAAAGCATTTACTCTCAAAGTAAACATCTCGCTGCAGACGGCCATGGAGACTCGAACGCAGAAAATGGTGCAGGGGCAAGAGTTGCTGGCAACTACAGCCATTTAAAGACCGCGTCACTTGATCACAAGGCTTCGCCCAGCCAACGGCCGCCGGGTCGAAAATACTCACTGGCGTTTCCACCCAAAACGCTGTCAACACAGCCAGATAGCATAAACACTCAAAGATCTCATGAGCAGCAGCAACAGAAGCAGCAGACAGCCAGCATGTCGCGCACTGCTCCACATCTGGATCGGCAGACCCCAATCTCAACCACCGACCATCCTTTAACCCCGCCAGTGAATAGTAAACATGGTACTGATAGCTTGGACAGACGAGGGTCTTTGAGTGACCAGAGATTGCGAGCAACTAAATCCAATCCGTTTGGCGTGCTGCCGCCATTGCCATCACAAAAGACAGCAGCGCCAAAAGCAGCAGCATCTGGCAGTGGATCCACTACTATGGCTTCAAATCGCCCGCGAAGCTCAATTTCAACCATTCGCTCTGCTGCATCTTCTATCTCTGCTGATAATGTTCCGTACTATCCACAGCAGAAATCGCCGCTGTCTTCTTCGTTTAACTTTGAGAGGATCTCGCTAAGAAGAAGGCCGAGCGCAGGCTCAGCACTGGCAACAGAATCTCTTTATAATGTCTCTCGGCCTCATGCGACCATCGGCACGATTGAGCTATCATTTGAGGCCCCACCAAAGGTCGTACTTGGACAAGAACTCGCTGTCAAAGCGTACATTTCGAACAACACAAACACGCATTACTTTCGACTGTGCTTGGTCGATGGCGACGGCACAGGCGCTACCGCAGGTATGGCTCTAGAGAATGGGAATTCCGTTGACACTCAGGGACTTGCTCCAATAGACCATGTAACCGCTGTTCCTCCGTTACGACCAGGCGAATCAACCTTTGTCACATTGCAGTACATTGCGGCAGCACCATACTTCCACGCTGTAAGCCTACTTCGCCTGGTTAATCTTGACGCTGACTCTGCAGACAAGACAGTCATATCGATAGACTCGCCTTTCGTTATTTTTGTTGACGATGGTAGCAAGTAGAGAGGGTGTTGATAGTAACCATATCTTTTTTATTGTATTTGGCGGTCTGTGGAATAGATCCGGGTTTACACTTTTTACGTTTAGAAACTGCTATGTCATTATATATGATCCATCGGCTATTTGTATTTACTCTTTGGCCATGTGAATGACAGGACGAATGCAGCTAGTGCTGTGCATAGCTTCAAAGCCCTTGTTGATGTCAGCCAGATCAAACTCATTCGTGACATAGTCGTCAATGTTGAGCTTGCCATTCATATACATTGTCACAAAGTCGGGGAGCTGAGAGCGGCCCTTGACACCGCCAAAGGCAGAGCCCATCCAGACACGGCCAGTGACCAGCATAAATGGGCGAGTGCTGATCTCCTGGCCGCTGGCTGCAACGCTTATGATGACACTCTTGCCCCAGCCCTTGTGGCAGCACTCAAGCGCTGCACGCATAACCTCCACGTTGCCTCCGCTGCATTCAAATGAGTAATCGACACCGCCGTCGTAGTTCTCGACAATGACCTGCTGTATGGGCTTGTCGCCAAAGTCCTTTGGGTTGACAAAGTCGGTGGCACCGAATTTCTTGGCCATTTCAAACTTTGATGGGTTCACGTCAACGCCAATAATTTTGCTTGCCTTTGCAGCGACTGCGCCCTGGATGACAGACAGGCCAATGGCACCACAGCCAAAGACAGCAACAACAGCACCTTCTTCGATCTTCGCCGTGTAGTTAACGGCTCCCCATCCGGTAGGAATGCCACAGCCAAGAAGGCACAAACGATCAAGTCTAGCGCTGGAATCGACCTTTGCGCACGAAATCTCGCAAACAACAGTGTATTCGCTAAAGGTTGAGGTGCCCATGTAGTGGTAGAGCGTTTCCCCCTTGCAGCTGAAGCGCGAGGTGCCATCGGGCATCACTCCACGGCCTTGAGTATCGCGGATGACGGAGCAAAGATTGGTCTTGCCGCTCTTGCAGAACTTGCACTTGCCGCACTCGGGCGTGTACAACGGAACGACATGATCACCGGGCTTAACACTGGTGACGCCCTCGCCAACCGACTCAACCACGCATCCACCTTCGTGTCCAAAAATGCAGGGGAAACGGCCTTCGGGGTCTTTTCCGGATAGAGTATACGCATCAGTATGGCAGATGCCAGTGGCGACGACCTTGAGACGCACCTCGCCTGCTTTTGGCGGTGCAACCTCGATCTCCTCGATGCTAAGCGGCTCTCCAGCCTTCCAGGCGACGGCAGCCTTGCACTTGATGGGCTTTCCTTCAAAGGATGACATAGTCGACAGACGGCGGTAAAAGTTGGTATATGATAAACGTAATACTAAACTACACGGTTAGAGTGTTGGAATAAAAAGAAGCGAAGCGGAGGGAGAAAAGAAAAGCCAAACATGGTGACGATTTTCAGATTGAAGAGCGCGAATATTTTGTTTATCAAGTTCTCGCTGGGGTTAGGGGCAAATCGTTTTCACCGTGATCATTTTTTAATCACCACCATGAACCATATGCCATAGAGATTAATAGATGAACAGCGGGCTCTAAATGTTAATCAACTACAGTTTGTAATTTCCTTTCCCGCTCAAAATACAGTAGAGCGAGATCCAGAATAACACCTGTGCAAACCGTTCTTAATATAATAAAAGCCATTTCAAGTTTTATGCCATTATCTCGGAGATTCGTACGGAATTGTCTTTTGTTCTTCTTTTCACGTTTCCATGCTACTGTGCATACAAGATTTTCTATCAGCAGATTGAGAAGCCACCAATATGCACTAGAAAATGCCAGGAGACAAGTAGGCTTAATAAAACATTTCCAAAAGCAGTATTTTTAACCAATAAATTTCCTTTTTTGAGTGATGCTAATATGGCATCAATAGTAATGTTGAATGAAATTATAAAGTAAACCTACAAAAAGAGCAATTGAATTCTGGCCAAACTTGATCGCGCCTCTTTTCCATTTCCTTATGTTTCTTGCGTCCGTTTTTCTAGACTATTGTATATCCTGTCCAAGCCATTCCTAGGTTGTCAATTTATCTTGAAACTAAAAAAAGGCATTTCCATTGTTAGACGCCTGTTTATCTTTCTCTACAGATTTTACATTTCACTTAGTTTCACTTGTATTTAAATATTTCAAGTCATAGCTTTCTCAACACCCTATTTAAAAATTAGCCACGTAAACAACACAAGAATAACATGTTGGCGGGTGCAGGTTTCCTGACTGTGATGCTTCTCCTTCCAGGTAAGAATAATGGCTTTCTTGTTTGCGCACAAGCGTTTTCTACAATAGCAACAAAGGAAAGGCAACAAAGCAAATGCCTGTTCAAAGAGTGACAATTATTCTAACGGTTGTACATGTTTTTGTTTTTAAAACCTCCCAATTTTGGTTTTGTAGCGCATGCTGTAACGCTTGGGACTTCGGTGGAACATATTGGTCTTTTAATGGGAATGGCAAACGGCTGTACTGTTTTGGGCGCCATTTTGCTGCACCACTTTATCAAGGCGTATGGGCCGTTAAATGGAATGCTGTTTATTCATGTTATTGCATGCTTTTCAACAACATTTTTGTGGTTTCCAGCAACAAACTACAACCAGATTAGCTTATTTACAATAGTTTTTTGCATGTCAGCAGGGTCTATTGTTCCAATGTATCCGTTGGGCCAATTGGATAAAAAGGACAAAGAGAGTTGGCTTCTTGGTGGAACTCAAGTTGTAAAATGGGCAATACTAACAACTGCCGTGGCAATCCCCATTCTCAAGGTTTTTTACATTGACTGGGTATCACTTTTTATAACACATCTCTGGGTCAAGCCTGCGATTTTCCTTGTTACTAGTGGTTATCTCTTTGCTGCAGTTGGCCTTTTAGTTTTGCGCTTTTCTTTGTCGCCCCGTTTGAAAGCGTGTTTGTGATTTGGTAGGTACGCACTGCTTGTCTTTTGGTTTCTAATTTTTTAATCACTATTTTGTTTTGCTATTCAAATTTACTTATATTATGAATGCCAGAGAATAAAAGTCCCTAGTTGGAAATATTTTTGCCTTGTATTGTTGATTCAGGTCTTGCTAGATGGCTGATTGTTTACAATTGTTATTTTCTATTAATAATTGAAACACACATTATGACTAAAGTAGTGGGTTAATCCCGACACAAAATTGGATAAAGATACAAACAACGCATGAAAACCACGCAATATTGAATGCCCAGTGCCTAGCAAGAAATAGTAAAAGCACTATACTAAATTGCAGCAACAATTAGACCGCCCCTTGAGCTTCCATGTTGGCAATGAAGCAAACCCAAAAATTAGGAAAAACATTTGTGGCGATGCTTAAATAATATATTATTAGCAGCACATGTTTTTTGCGTTTGTTTGTTTTCATTTCACTGTGGCTGACGTGCTGTGAGCAAAATAAACAAAAAAATACACCTGCTAATTCTCTTCTATTAGGTTTTATTGAGGCAGGGAAGACGGTCGTAATCTTTGTTAATGACAATAGCAAGCAGGGAAGAAGAATATGTTTGTGTGTGTGCGTAATTGTAAACACTAAAGCCACTATAGCTTTCCCTTGTAAGTGGGTGTTTTTTTTCGTATTGAATGGTGTGCGGCAAGCGTCGAAACATAGCAATGACTCTACTGCACATGCTATCATGACACCGCTGTTCATTGGTCTTTTGGATATTACATTTCAACATATTACAAATCGATGTTATTATTGGGAATAGGCGTCATTTCTTTTTAAACTGATGCATGCATAATTTTACATTCGGTAGGATGCAAATTCCCTTTCACCTTTCACCTTTCACCTTCCACATTCCCCATTAAAATAGAGACGGTAAAAGTCCGCTTTGCTGTTCGTTGCAGATCGGCCACTTCATGTGGTGTTTTTGGGGTCCATGGCACTTTTGGATTGATAGGCGTGTTTTTTCTTTTTCTTTGAAATAAAGCGTAGAAGATAAAAATAAAAGCAAGACAAACAAATGCTTGCACATATTTAATGTCAGATAATGTGCGCAAACAGGGCTTTCTCTGGGACAATACCAAGAGAACACAGTTTTAAAAAAAAGCGCTGTTTAAGATTCCATGGAATGCCAAGAGTGTGACTGTTTGTGCCGTGTAAAGCTCTTGTACCCAGGCTTTTTCATCGGTCAACATAAAAGACTGGGTGTTTTATTTGTTTTTAAAAAAGAATTGAATTGACAATGCTGTAGGCGGTGTCAGCCGTTCAAGCTATTTGGACAATAAGGTGTGTTGTTCAATACTTTCTTAATCCCTTGCTCGGGTTTGTAATGCGAAACTTGTGCATACGTGCATGCATGCAGACAGAAAAACAGGCAGACAAGCAAGCAAGCGGATGGCTACCAGAAAAGGCGTCCTCAAAAAGGATTCTAATGCATAAACAGCATGTCGTTTGGTTATTAAGCGTATTTCAGTTTTGTAATAGAACAAAAAGAAAATAGATGTGGAAAATCTTTGCACTTTGACATGCATTGTATCCAGTATATTAACGTTCGCTTTGGACCTAGATAATGTAGATATTTGTTAAGGCGGACCTTTTTATATTCTGCGGACAATAGCACTGCTTGCACATGGATCCTGTTTTGATCTGCTCGTGGCTTCCCATGGGCACTTTGTATCAAAGACCTGTCAGAGAATAATGGTAGATTTCCATTTGAAAGGTGCAATAGCAATGCGTTGTTTATTAAAAGAACAACATCTGCATTGGCCGGACATTCGGAGTATGTAAAGATTAAGTGGATTGGCAATCCTTTGAGAAAGAGTAATATCAGTGATCTCCAAAAAGACGATATTCAATACTCGATTAGCTCTGAGAGCTGGTTAGTCGTAGAGGAAGAGAGAGACATGCAATCATGTAAGCGCCGACAATCCGACAAGCCATAGTCGATGCTACAGCAGCGCCAATGTTGGCGGCGGCTCCGTAAGAACCTGCAGAAACGTTCTTTCGCCCAGGGCTGACGATGAAATGCCGATAAGACGTACAATGGATGGAAAAGACGCAATTAAGGTTGTGCAAGACAGGCTGCCATATTTAGAAGCTGTGTGTATACGGACGCCCCTGTAGCTGGCAGACAGAATAGGTCATTATACATGGGACTCTGGTTAGCTGGCTGGCTTGTTCCCTTACAAATGAGTATGTGTTGTCGGAGGCATAAGCGGCGCCGGGAACAACAAAGAGAAGCAAGGCGAGGATGGGGCTGGGTACGGGTTTGCAGGGGCGGTGGCCAACACAAAAACACCCTTCGTCCCGACCCCGCGCTACCCACCCGTCCTGGCTTCGCCTGGCTCACTCACTCATCGTCGGCCACAAATGACGGATTGACAAGCAGTTAATTTGCCTTGTCCCTCTTTTCTTTATTTCTGATATTGGGACACTCAAAACAAACAAGAAATAAACAAATAAAACCTTGCTGCCTTTCACACATCTTTCTGTGGCTGTGCATAGCCTTCCTTGCTTTCATTTGCCGCCGCGGCTGGGCATTCTCTACCTTGTTTTTCTGCGCTGCATCTCCATGATAAGCACCGTAGGCGCAGGAAAAAAAAGATAATTGGACTGGCAAAGCAAAAGGGAACAGGCAGAAAAGCTTCATTTTCCGTGTTTGCTGCACGCCCTCTTTTGCCTATTGTTGGCATCTCTTTCAGTTGTGTCCAACCAGCCTGAACATGATAATAGTGTTTGAAAATCCTCCTTTTTTCAGAGCAACGTTCTGTGAGCAACATAAGCGTAATTGTAAGCCCGAACAGGTGGGATGGCAAAATAAACAAAAAAGGAAAAGGAAAAAGAAAAAATATGCTCTTTATTCTCTTCCAGCATTTTCCTGCTTATCCCCTCTTCTGCAGCGCATATAAAAGATGTGCAACGCTGTTTCCAGAGAGGTGCAAGATTCCTGGCGTACTTTAAAAGGGCGAGATGAGGGAGATCACAAACTACATTCCAATTTTAGCACTTGAGCATAGATACTTTTCCGCTTGCTAGCTTTTCTATTTTGTTTCTTGTCAAAGGCCTCTTGTTTGCAGGTATAGACAGACTTTTTTTTTCCTTTTCAGCCTTTCCTTGTTTCGCTCTTCTAATCTGTCAGTAAGGGCGTTCTGCTCCTGTTGTTTGGCCTTCTCTCGCTTCCACTCCCCACTGCCGTTGTTTCCTCTTGTCCAGCATCTCGTTGTTTAGCTGCTTGCCAACGGGATTATACATTTCTTCAACCTTTCTCTTCCCCCTTTAGTTCCATTATTCTGGCCACTTGACAAGGTTGCTTGAAAAGAAGCGTACATATCTTCTTCTTTGTTCGAATAATTGCTGTCTATCCTCTGCCTCTTTTTGGGGGAGTGTGGCATTCATCCTTTTTTTTGCTTTAAAGTTGGCACAAGAGCATAATTGAACAAGGTCTGGTGATTTTTCTTTCACTTTCTAGGATCTTGACATTTGTCTGCCACTTTTGCTGGCATTTTCTCTCTCTACCATTGACATTTTCTCCTCGTTCTGCACTATCTGTTCTTGTACTGCTACGGTAGCATTAGCTCTCTCTTTTTCTTATAAATACATTGCCCCTTATTTCATCCGGATCATACGGAGGTAGATATACATCCGCTTAAATAGCCAGCTGTTCTTTCCAACTGGTTACTATATATAAAGAATATAGAAAGACGATAGGAGATGGCCGAGACCTACCATGGATTCATTGATACTGCGCACGACGCTCTGCTGATATTTGAGGCATGCAATTCGGGGTTGTTGCCGCGGGTTCAGCGCCGATTCAGCGACCGCGAGCGCCAGACAATCCGCTCGGGAGCAGTTTATATCTGGGACGAGGAAGAGACCGGGATGCGGCGATGGACTGATGGCCGCACATGGTCGCCATCTCGAGTACATGGCTGCTTCCTAATATACTACGAGCTCGAGGGCAGGCGCCACCAGTTTGTTAGCAAAACAGCGGCTACCGGCGGCGGAAGCCGTAGATCACGCAGTTCTCGCCCTAGTAATCAGAATGGCCCGGCACGACACGCCCCCTACGACCCGTCTCCGCCCAGCATCATGCAAAAAGAACAAGGTCTCATCAAAAAAGCATTGTCTCTCTGCACCAACGATAAGCGTAAGCTGCATCTCGTTTGCTATTATTCGCGCGAAGACGTTGAGGCTGGCTGTCTGACATCACCTACAAACGACCCAATGTTCAAGGGCATTCAAGTGTACGAGGAGCGCTATCCGGAGATTAGCTATGGCAACGGTCGCATGGATCGGTATGGTGGCGGCCGTGTTCGTTCGTCTGTTGGCTCAAAAATATGGAACTCTTCATTTTCAGATAACCCACCAGTGTATGTGCGTTCGCCAATGTCGTCCGAAAAGGGATCCCAACCTTACCGCAGCGAAGTGTATCGTTATCCAAGCTATGGGGCATATGTTGGACCTGTCCGCCATGTCAATGTGCCGGATGTGCATAATCAACATCACGACCAGCATCAGCATCAGCATCAGCAAACCATGGCTCCTAACGTCGGCGAAATGGATATAACTTCACCCCCGCTGTCCGGAAATTCGCATAATATGACAGAATTACACCATTCCTCATCTTCATCATCGTTGTCACTGGGAACAACAACGAAGAATGATGCTACGCTGCCCAGCCACAGCGCTGGGACCCAGAACCCAGGATATCAGCCGCACATGCAGGGCGCACCAAACTTCAGCAGTAGTGGTGGATACTCAACACAACACCACGAACCACAGCAGCGCAGATATCCGGACAACATTGCTAATCAACCTATTCAACATCCTGGCGCAGAGCCGCACCCGGGTCATTCTACAGCCCTGCAGCCTCATACTGCAGAAGCCAGCAACAACAGAGGCAGCGGCAACACTGTCCGCTCGTATAGCGATGTGCTTATGTCGGCTCCTGTTTATAAGCACCCGTTCTCGCCGTCGTTTTTGCCATCGCCACCGGGACATCCACCGCCACAATACCAAAAGCATCCTCTGCAGCATCAGCAGAATCAGCAGCATCAACAACAACAAATCCAACAACTACAACAACAACAACAACAAGATCATCATTTGCATCCACAGCCACCTGTATGGCAGCACGTCGAGCCGCCAAGGATATATTCGGGTCCCGGTTACGCACAGCACCATGTAGCAATGCGACTACGCCATTCAAAGCAACCAGATAAACCCATGTGGACTGTTATTCGGGAAAACCCAGTATCCATTGCAAGCGAGAGTAGAGATCCTTCGTCTGTTCATAGGGCATCTCGTCGTTCCTTGCAAGGCCCAGAAATTCAACCACCGCACATGGCTGCCAATTTCGCATCGCTAACAGCGCCTTCCTCCATGGCTCATGTTTCTGGACCACAACAACGCCAAACATCTGAAGAGGATCCAAAACTGTTACGGCTGCCGTCAATTGAAAAACTGAACACATTCTCCTTGCCTCCAACGACAATTTCAAGTTCTGATGAGACAGAACATTATCAGACTGCTGGTTCCGAAAAGAGGCATGGGCCATCGCCTGTTATTGCGACTGCAAATGGCAGTGCATCAAATATGAGCAGCGAAGACATGCGACAACTTTCTTCGCTACGTTTAAGCCTTCATCAGTGGAGCTGAAGCCTTTTACAGCTTGCAAAACCCCTATACATGTTACTGTAATAAATTGCCTATGCCTTTTTATTCACTTTCTATTTTTCAATTCCTTCCTTGTTTTGACAGGCGCTGTGGTGTGTAGCTCGTATACAGCCATTGGATGCAGAACAGGATCATTGGTATCTGTGACATTGGCACTGCCTTGAGATGGGTGCTTGTTCTTGTTTGGTCCAATCCATGGAATCGAAGGAGAAGAGACGTTTTCCTGCGCATATCGAATAATTTCGTCCAGCTCTGGGATTCCTGGGCGAATTCCAATCACTGATAGACGCTGCTGATATGTCGCGGCAGCCAGCTGCTTCTCCGCGCCCTTAGCGACACCAACAAGCCTGAGATGATAAGGTCGATTTGTTTCAGTTGCACCCTTGTTTATCTTTTCGGTACTAGCATCCGTAGTTTCCGAGCCAGAGACGCCAGTAAATGATATACGAGCAGCATGTGCCAATGCCGGCAAGTGTGCAACTACTTGTGATTCAATGTCTGACTTGCAAGCAACCACCAGCGCAATGCTGCTCACATCGCCACTCCCAGCGTTACCAGTGGCGGTTTCTCGCCGTGCTTGCTTTTCGAGTGCACGCGTTGTGCTGTTTATTCCCAAGACCAGAAATTTAAGCATATCCAGACCTTGCATGGCAACGGCATTATCTTTTATTTTGTCCTCAATACAAGGGACGCTACTCGTTGCCTTGGAATCAACGGGATCTGAATCTTTGGTGGCACCGCTCTTTTTCTTTCCTATTCTCTTGCGCTGCTTGCGACGTTTCAATCGACGGATCTGCTTGGACGCATGTCTTGCTGCAGAAAAATAAACACCTACTGGCTGCAATGCCTTGCACAGCCGATCGACTATCTCTTCTTGTGTTTTTTGTTTGGCTGAAGGCCAGACTATTGTGTAGGGCTTTGCCAGCGCATGCTTAAACACCTGGCGTTCTTTCTGGCCTGCCAAGCGTGCGGTGACAGCTTTTTTAGAGACAACAGACATTTAAGAAAAAAATAGTGTTGAAAGAGAATGCAGATATTATTTTCCGTAGCCGTTGCAAAGGTTAGAGCGTGTACGATATATTTACTTATTGATCCTAGCTGAGGCCCACATCTTCTCTATTGGATCTTTTTTCACGTTGCATGTTGTAAACTTTGTTGCTGGTTTTGGGTTGGTGTCACATGCATAGGCCAAGCATGCGTACGATCGATTCTTTTTAACTCTTTGACAATTACGTTCGTATCTGACGGAGTTTAGTTTTGTCAAAAAAAAAAGACAGCCAACTTCTCATAATTAGATATAAAAAAAGTAAAAACGGAGAGATTGCTGCTGGAATCCACCGGGCTCTGGCAAGTGACCTGGACAATCATATCTGCTGGACAAGTAAGTGTCTTGGTGGGAGCTGCAAGATGCCAGTGCAAAGATAAGGACTAGGATGACCTTTTTTGGGAAGGAGGGGGCCTCATCGGTGAAAAGTTAGGTGGCCACATGGCCTCGGCATTTGGGATTTTTTCACCCTCTGGCTGAGGGACTAATGGATGTGTGAGAAAAAAGGATCATCAGTAAGGTACAGATGGTACGTGCTTGCTCCAAAAGTGTCCATGAGGTCTCTTGAATGAGGCATGTGCGAAAAGGTTGTCGTGATTCGTTTTCATATGATGATAGGTGGTTGGACAGAGATTCCACTTTTATCCGTTACACACAAGACTGAAAGAAGAAATTTCAATAAAGACCTAAAGTCAAGGCAACCAAGACTGTATGTATCCTTTTTTTCCTTCTAGCCTGCTATCTTTCTCTTCCTTTTTCATTATTTAGCATCTATTAGACTAATATTTTCAACATTATATACATAGAACGTAATGAGCGGCGATAGAAACGGAATTGGAGGCGGTCTTCCAAACGAGTGGTCCTCTCTTTTGCACCCCAATTCTGGCGAAGGAGAAACAAGTGAGCATATAGTCGAGTACAGCACCCTTGATCATCCGCAGAATGCCTTGCCGGAGGAATATTCTTCCAATGCAATAACTAGATTCAGCGGCCTGCAGAGCAGAAGACGCAGCAGCATCGGCAGCGGAAACACAGCAACCATTTGGCGTAAGTTTTAGGGTGTCTAGAAGCGAAAACAGGGGAGTGCTTTGCTCATCCATGAGAACAAGCCCAAAAAAGCCTGGACAGACAATGGACAGGCACGGCAGCCACACAATGCATGCAATAAATTTAAGCAGCTTTGCTATTGTCCATTTATCTCTAGATTGTTATATGCCTGTGACTTTAAGGGGGGAATAAGCAAGCCCAAATCCAGCCGTTTTGTCCTTTTTTTGTTGACTGGAGCTCTCTTTCCTTCTTCTTTCTCATTTCTCTCTTCTAATATTGCTGTCCTTGAATTCACACATGGTTCTATTATTCAAGGCTTTCTAAATCCTATCTTTATCTTGTGTCTCAACGGACGATGGAGCAACATGCGTCTGGTTCTGTAGGAAGCTGGAAGGCCTGGATCCAGATGGCCAAAGAATCGCGGATCGTCAGCGCACTGCCAGCCATTATTCTGGCATTCGTAGTAGCACATCTTCCAGAGCCCACAGGATTGACGTCAACGAGTATGCGGCTGCTGGGGGTTTTTGCGGGCGTAATCATGGGGCTGCTAACTGCAGACTACAGCATGTCAGTTGTTCTGGCTGTAGCACTGCTTACGCTGACACTCACACAAAGCTTCATGTGCACAACAGCGGACGGCCATCGGATAGAGTGCGACAGATGCAATACCATGTACCAGGGCAAGTCGGGGCACTGGCACGAGTACAAGTGTGACCCCATCGGCGGCAGCTTTGATGTGGCGGTGTCTGGATTTGCAAACAAGGTTTCGTGGCTTGTATTCACGGCATTTCATATTGGTAAAGCAGTGGAGAAGACCGGGTTTGGTCGGCGAGTGTCCCTTATTCTTGTCAAGAAAATGGGACGGTCCACCATTGGCATTGGGTATGCCATATGCTTGGCAGAGCTCACTCTTGCACCATTTATTCCGTCAAATACGGCTCGTGGTGGCGGGATCATCTATCCTATTGTGGAGTCGATAATCGCATCTCTTGGGGTTGAACCACAAATGGGCGAAAACCCTGTTGGAGGATTCTTTTCGTTTGTTGCTGCTGCCGCAAATCTGCTGTCGTCGTCACTATTTGTCACAGGCATGGCTGGCAACCCAATTGTTGCTACGAAGGCGGCCAGCATATTCGGTATTGACTTTGGGTTCTCGCAATGGGTCCTTGGGGCATGTGTGCCTGTGTTTTTTCTGATTTTCCTGCTTCCGCCTGTGATGCACATTATCATGCGTCCAAAAGTCGACTTTGGCATGCTATCCGTCGATATTCTCCAGCAGCACCGTGAGCTTGGACAGGTGTCAGCAAACGAGCTTAAGCTATGCGCCACTCTACTTGGCTGTCTGGTCCTATGGATAGGCACGCCGTATTTTGGAATTGACTCTGCTGTCGTTGCGTATATGGCTATTGTTGTGCTGGTTTTGGTAAACATCCTGACATGGGACGATATTATCAAAAACCACAAGGCATGGGACACGTTCTTTTGGCTTGCGTCGTTTATTGTTCTTGCCGAGCAGCTCACAGCGCTAGGCGTCACAGAATGGATTGGAAACTCCTTGTCTAGATCCCTACAGCACACCTCGCCGCTAGTTGGCACGCTCTCCTTGTCGCTTGTTTACTTTTTGTCCATGTATCTGTTTTCCTCGATATCCAGCCATGTCGTTGCTTTTGCGGGCCCGTTCTTTGCTGCAGGACACGTGTTGGGATGTCCGCCACGGCTACTGACGATCCTTGTTGCGATATTCAGCTCAATGTCTGGCGTGCTGACACCTTTTTCCACTGGATCTGTTGCAATATACGCGTCCCAGGGCTACATATCCCAGCCGCGCTGGTTCTTTTACGGTCTGGTGATATCGGCAATAATGCTTGGAACAGTTTTGTCTGTGGGTCTTTTGTGGTGGAAAATCCTTGGCTGGTACTAGAATAGACAGCATTTTTTAATTGAGCAGTTGATGCTAAAATCTGATGCTTATTATAATATGATCAATAATAGTATTTGATGTAATTGTTATATTTTCAAAGTAAGGAAATGTTAACATTTTGAGTACTCTTGGATAAATACAATCAATATTAGGATGTGATACAAATAGTCGTATTCTCTGGAAATAGAATGGTCGGCAGCTATAAAAGCGCCAATATTCTATGTTTTGATAAAAGTTTTCGTCAAAATGTAGAGTATTAAATTTATTAAAAAGAAAAACTGTAAGACTACAATAATGACATTGATATTTTGCGAATATTCGAATAGCTGCTGATACGCGCGTTCTGCTGCTTTCCAATATTGATTTAAACCTCAATAACCGCCAGCATGTCTGTATAGTCCGGCTTGCTCGCGCTTGTGGGGCTAATATTTGAAAATGCCTCATCAACAACTCTCAAGCCCAAATCAATGCGATGGTAGTCGTCCGAGCCTTTAGGGTTGCTGTCTGTTTTTCTAAAAGACACAATCTTTCTCTTTGTTCCCAGAGCGTCTTTGGTATTTTTGAAGTTGTTTTGCTCAGATCAAATAAAAGTAATAGTAAATAGATGAAAAAGCAGCTTCTTTGCAAAGAAGAAAAGCGAAACGTAAAAGACAGTCAGATGCCAAGCATTTAATGCATATGGTTTGTTGACAATGATCTTAGCCTATTCAATTAGCTGCGGCTGTTTACAGCTACGCTAGCATGTTTCCAAAAAAATAGTATAATTTTATCATCAAAAAGTAATGGAGTGCACAGATAAAAATTATTTGAAATGTTGCACGCCAGCCCACGCACAGTCTTCATATGCTGGTTGCAAAAAGACTCCACAAAGAAATAAAGCATAAAAAGCAGATAGTTGCGGTGGGATTCGAACCCACGACCCCCTTTCGAGGAACGGATCTTAAGTCCGGCGCCATAGACCACTCGGCCACACAACTGAAGCCGTTTTGAATCCAAAGTGACCCAATAAGGCAGTTTGTTTGTCAGCATTTTAACAATATATAGGAACTTGTTGCCATTCATTATTATATTGGAAGAGCGCTCTATGCAATGACTTTTAACAAATAAGCTAAGGTGACTTCAAATATAAACTGCTTTCTCCACCAGCTGCAGACAGCGCTTCTGTACAGACACAGTGGCCATGGTCTGCTATTGCTATGATTCCATTAAGTATACATGAATATCGAAATGGCTGCTCAATCCATAGGCTATTGTATACCGCTCTCTGGTGCAATACATATGCGTATGGACATTGAGATAACATTCCTTAATTTAGAAAAATTGTTAGAGATAGAATGAATTTATTGGAGGAAAAAACTAGCAATTGCTCTGCATAAGATTTATTATCCAACCTATCGTCCTATTACCCAGAGGGCGTGGAATAGCTAGATTGCAAAAGATCTGGTCCAGGTCTTGTATCTAACCACCGCAGGATTTAATTTTTTTCATACACTTTTCACTGTTATTTGTAGCTCTATGCCTCTTAGAATACCTTCTGCTTCTTCTATACTACAATTACCATTTCGTCTCATTGTCTGTTGTCTTACATATTCCCAAGTTTTTTTTTCACCTCTTGTTCGTTAGACCCCATAGCATAACAGGTTGAATGTTTTTTCTTTCCACTTTGCTTATCAATAAAGCTTATATCTACAAAATAGGTTATGGACATTTTATGTATAAAAAATTGAGCACAGAGAATAAAAATTATTTATTAGCAAGCCAGGGACAGGATTTATATATGGCGGATGTTTAATAATGCTTAATGCAATATCATCAAAGAAATTGCCAACTAATTTATTCATCCGCACGTCATAGTATCCTTATTTAACAACCGAAATCCTATTACGTTTTGTGCCATGTGAAGGCAATAAAATAAGAAAAATAAAATAGAAGAATTTCTGCTACAGCGCTACAAGGGAATACGAGGCAGTGGACGCAGGGAGTGGAAAAGACGAAGCGCCGAGGCCAGGAGAAGCACAGAATTTGCCTGGTGGGCCGAGGCATTTGCGATAGGAACAAATTCAACAAGTGTAGAGATCCCCAAAACAACTTGTAGCCAAGCAAGAGTGTTCATTAGATGCAGAGCAAAGCGAGCCGAGCGCGGAAGAGGGAGTCTGCGACCATGTAACCACAAGGCAGATACAACCAAAAGCGTGGTCATTGCCAGGGCACGGTGTTCAAGTTGCACCGTGGACGGGTTCTCTGTAAGGTTGCGCCACATGGCAGACGGATCCCCGCGTGCGTAGAAAGAGCTCCAGATCTCTGAAAGCGGCGGAGTGATGCCATGGCCCATGGT
The DNA here is from genome assembly GCA_027595805.1 of Coemansia sp. Benny D160-2. Taxonomy (NCBI): domain Eukaryota; kingdom Fungi; phylum Kickxellomycota; class Kickxellomycetes; order Kickxellales; family Kickxellaceae; genus Coemansia; species Coemansia sp. Benny D160-2. Next base: position 7,339 of record JANBOK010000065.1, on the reverse strand, counting down.
CGGAAACTCGTTGTAGATGAGACCGGCATCCAGACCAGCAACCAGTGCGCCCGAGAGACAGGTTGTGCCAACAAGCAGTGTGGCAGCAACTATTTTGCGACGGAAAGAAACGATGCTTGGCTTCACCAGCATGGTACGCAGCGAGTCCGGGTTTGCAATTTTGTTTCTGACCAGACGGTTGGCGCGGATAACGTTCCATCCATAAAGAGAAAGACCCGCGTACAGGAGGTATGCCAGAGACAGATGCGAAGCCAAGCGATACTGACTGACACGAGGAACGGCGTCAGGACGTTCTGCAAGCTCCTTCTCCAGCCCCGACGAAACCATGTACCAGCCCATGGCGCCCTGCCCAAGCAGCAAAAGACCGAGCCCCGTAAGCTTGGCCTTCCCTGCCCGAGTAACCAGGCCCTTGGATAAGAAATACGTCATAGGTACCAAGTACACTACACCAAACAGCCGGCCAATGTTGCGGTGGAACCATTCCATAAAGTAGATGCGCTTAAAGTCGTCCAATGTGATCCCGATGTGCACCTTCTGGTACTCGGGAAACTGCTTGTATTTTTCAAACTCGGACTCCCACTGGGCATCGCTGGTAGGCAGTTTTGCACCTGTAATGGGAGCCCACTCAACTATCGAGAGCCCCGACTCTGTCAGCCGTGTCAGTCCGCCCCAGACCACGATTCCAAACACCATTGAGGCACAGAAAAGCGACCAGTATCCGACGATCGGTGCGTCAACAGTGCGTCTCTGCGGATTCTCCTTTGTTGCTGCTGCTGCTGCTGCTGCCGTCGACGCAGATGATGCGTGTCTGCGGAACGTCAGCAAAGGAATGGCATACTTGCTGTTTCGTCTCGCAGTAGACACAACTTCGGAGGCCGCCAAGAAGTTGGTGCGGCCGATCAATGCTGGAACACGCGGCGACCACGCAATCGAAGCCTTTTTGTATGTCAACGAATCCCGTGCAAGACTGCTTATGCTAAGATGCCGTAGAAGCGCAGAGTGAAGTGGAGAGCCACGCTGCGCCATCATCCTGCTGCAAAGACCGCTGCCCATGCTGCCGGAAGACATGAACCGCAGAGCCGCTCCGGCTGGTAAGAAATAGAGAGAACGCATTCAGTCTAGTGAAAGAAACACGGGTAAACAGAAAAAAATTGAAAATAAGAGGAAAAAAGGAGTTGGGATCAAAGATAAAGAAAGGAACAAAAGATCAAAAGTGGGATCTTGCTGTCATCCTTATCCCCATCGCTAGCACGGTTAAAGAAAGAGTGAGCCCACTTTTTGCTTTGCTGCCGTCAGCATATCCACGCATACAAGCAAGACCAAAATAGAACCAAAAAGAAGACCCGCTACTCAATGTCGACAAGCTCCACATCGAATATAAGCGTAGAGTTTGGCGGGATACTGGCGGTCTCCACCCCGCGCTGGCCATAGGCCCACTCGGGCTGGATGGTCAGCGTGGCCTTCTCGCCCTTGACCATCGTCATCAGCGCTTCGTCCCAGCCGCGGATGACGCGACCGGTTCCGACCTTGAATACAAGTGGAGTTGGCGCCTTGCGGCCTTTGGCCTTGACATTGGAATCGAACTCTTTGCCGCTCTCCAGTCTTCCCGTGTAAAAGACGCTTACGCGGTCACCCTTTGCAGGCGGCCGACTGCCTGAGCCCTTCTTGGTGACCTTCTTCGTGTACTTTGGCTCATCCGCCTTTTCCAGCGCAGCCTTACCGCTGGAATCGGCGCCCTCTTGCTTGATTTCTTCCTCTGGATCTGCCGCTTTCTCCTTCTTGACCTCGGATGCTGGGATCTCGTCGCTCGTTCTGAACTGCTTGGTCTCAAACAGCTGCTTGTATGCCTCGATAAGCGCTGGTTTCTTTGCTGTCTTCACTACGCTGGTCAGCTTGCCGTTGAGCTTGTGCGCAACCAGAAAGTCGTTTGCACCGGTTTCCTGCAGATATGCTACAAGGTCCTTCTTGCTGACGCCGTCACCGCCAAGCTCCTCCACCGTCCATTTCGGCTCAATTTGACTCATTCTGTGGAATATGCTGTGCTTTTGCCTTTGCTTTTTCAAAGTGGAAACACGAGGCTAACGAAAAAAAATAAGATGCAGACATGAAACAGAAGAGAAATAAAAAGGGGAAATCGCAGATACTGTTGCACTAGGCTAAGGATCAAGATCAGTGGTGGTGATGGTGGGACTAGGAGGCGCGCTCAAGAGCAACAAGCTCCACATCGAATATTAGCACGGCGTTTGGAGGGATTCCAGCAGCATCGATGCCCTGGTGGCCATAGGCCCATTCGGGCTGGATGGTCAGTGTGGCTCTTTCGCCTCTGACCATAGTCATCAGCGCCCGGTCGAGTCCACGAATAACACGACCCGTGCCAACCTGGAACACAAGAGGTGGCGATGCCTTGCGGTTGCTGGGATTCCTGACATTGGTGTCAAACTCGATGCCTGTCTTCTCCACCCTCGCTGTGAACAGTATGCTGACTGTGTCTCCGGGACGCGGAATCCGTTGGCTCTTTCCTGCCCTGGTAACAACTTTGGTGTACATTGCTGGGTGCCCACCCACTGCATTAGACTCGACCTTGCCTCCAAGTGGCACTGTTGTTTCTGCTCCAGGTTTACCTGCATACCCGTCATAGGCAGTGAAAACAGCTGAGAGAGAAATTGGCAGCCTACCGGGGCTCGCTGGTCTGTTTGTTCCTAGTTTACCAGAGCCTGATTCATACATGCCTAGCTTGTCCAAGTGGGATCCATATGAGCCACCTCCTGGTTTACCAGGGTTAATTGGTTCATATGCGCCTCCTGGCTTACCAGAGCTTACCGACTCAAACGGTTTTAGCTTACCAGAGCTTGCTTCAGATGCTCCTGGCTTGCTGCCATTACTTGTCTCATCACCCAGATCACCAGTGAGCTTATGAGCGATCTTCTGATCGTATTGTCCGCTTTCCTGCAGATACGCTACCACTTCACTGGAAACACTACTAGGGTTGGGCTCCTCTTTAGCCCACGATGGCTTGCCGTAGCTCATGTTTTTGTTCTTGTAGATAAAGAAAAGAGGAAAGAAAAATTCAAAAGAAAAATGAGAAATTGTCTGAATAGTGTAATGCAAATCGCTCAGACAAGAAATGCGATTCAATGTATGTTGTATGTGGGCAAATATTGGTGGTGATAATGTACTGTATTTATATGTGGGAGCAACATTAGTCAAAGCCTATATGTAGGAGAGGTATTAATAATAACCGTTAGATGTGGAGTGACCTCTATATGTCACTCTCTTTATTTCAAAGCGAGTGAATGGAATTAATGAAAATGGTCCCCATACAGTTTTTAGTCAATGTGTATTGCATACATCATGATCGTTTTCATTTTCTTTATCCTTTTTTGTAAAGGAGCTCTATTTGCTAGCTCTATCTGCTGTTATAAATTATCCAGCTCCATTCCACCCCTACATTTTCTCTTTTTCTTTTATGTCTATTAGCCGCTGATCTCAGTTATTATATTTTTAGGTTTAGCTTTTTTTATAACGCTGGTTGTATCAGCCATTCTTCCTGTTTTCTCGCTACTCAGGTCTTACAAGCCAGAAATGGACTTTCTATTGCGATCGCGGGCCACGGCGTCGTCCATGTACAACCAGCTCCCACACGCAGCACGGAGAAAAGCATTGGATGTGTATCGCGGTCTTCTCAAAGAAGCACGGGCGTTCTTTGACGAAACCACCCGGGACTTTATCACAACGTACACGAAACAAGAGTTCCGACGCAACCAGCATGACAAAAAGATCCTGCGAGTGCGACGCAAGCTACGCAACGCATCGACTTCCCTGCACCTGCTGCAACGAGCCAACGCATACAGGTTCCGGGACGCCGTCAGCGTGCTGGAGTACGGGTATGGGAGGAAGGGACCACGCAAAGTGGAGATGCTACACGCTATGGCGAAGATCAGACCCCGCGAACGGGTGTTCGGGAACCTGCGCGAGGTTGCCAGGTACCGTCCGGCATTCTACGCGCTTGCTGAAAAGCAGTTTGGAACCAAGAAGCTGGTGGTCAGCAATGAGTCCCTCAAGTCCAGACATCCGCTTAACGTGGCCAAGATGCAGGACCGCCATTGGGACCACATTCGTCACCGCCTTCTGCCGCCCATTGACCAGTCCACGATGGATATCGTTGAGGAACGCGCATCCACCGGGATCATTGTGAACGCACTGCTGAGGCCCAATGCCACCATTAATACCACTGCGAAGGACATTCCGCCGCGGGATATGGAAATGCTACGGCAGTGGGAGCAGCGGTGGGTCAGGTTTCCCCGAAAATCACAGACCGTTCGGTACTACCGCGCTCTGCTTGACAAGGGCATGGCAGTCATGGATGTCACTGTGGATATGGTCCCCAATAAGGCCAAGTACTGGAAGGCCATGCCTAGACGCAACGCCCGGGATGGCTCTGGCGCCGTCAAGCCCGATCTTATTCCCAAGAAATCATTTACCTTCCGTCACTCACCGCTGGCTGGAAAGAAGCCCCCAAGCCGCGCCAACGGAATCGATGTGGCCAGCTAGAATGCCGCAATAGAATAAAGCAGGTGGCCTGTTTCTGTTTGATAGCATTGTTATAAGATAGAAAGTAAGAAGAAGCAGAGGGGATGAGCACTAGCGTAATAAGTCTGGTGTAATAAATGGAAGAAGAAAAATGCGTGCTACAGCAACACCAAGTGAGACGATATCAGACTAGCTGCGCATCTCGTAGGCAGCCAGCTTGTCCAGCGCTCTGGGGCCATACTCGTCCCATTCCTGCTTGGACACCCACGCGTCTGGCTTGTTCTTCATGACGTCGGCCAGCACAGCGCCGCCGAGGAACACCATGTGTCTGCGGTTTGGCGGGTCGTCGATCTGCAGCTTGAACTTGTCCAGTCTGGAGGCATCGCCATTCAGCACGTTCTGCAGATACAGCTGCTTGGACTCCTTCTCCAGACGACTCGGGAGCCCCGGATACATCGATGATCCGCCGGACAGCACAACGTGTCTGTACAGCTCGGCGCGCATATCGATAGGCGCCGCCTGCACCGTGTTGATAAGCAGCTCGGCCACGCCGGGCGACTCGACATCGATGAGTTCGGGCTGGAACAGACACTCGGGCGCCTGGAACCGCTCGGATCCGACCTTGATGACGCGTCCGTCGGGAAGCGTGTAGCTCTCAACCAGCGTGGTGGTCTCGGTGGCCAGCTTCTTATCCAGATCCAGGTCATAGCTGACGTAGCACACCTTCTCCTTGATCTGGCGCACCGTCTCAAAGTCCGCTGTGCGGTTGAACGCGTATCCGCGCAGCTGAAGCAGCTTGATGAGGTACCGCGTCACGTGGCGTCCGGCCACATCCAGCCGCTTGGTCAAGTGCGGCAACGAGTAGCCCTCGTATACCGGGATGATATGCGTGACGCCGTCGCCCGAGTCGATCACCACGCCTGTCAGGAGCCCCTGCGCATACAGCGTAAGCACCGCCTGGATCGCCACGTACACGCCATTAAACCCGTACCGCTCAAACATCACTTCGCACATCTTCTGTCTGTTGGCCTTTGGATTGAGGGGCGCCTCCGTCAGCAGCACCTTGCACTCCTTTGGGTCCACCTGCAGCTTCTCAAAGAACGTATAGTCCCACACGTGCTGCATATCCTCCCAGTTCTTGACGATTCCGTTCTCCAGCGGATACGACATCTCCAGGATTGCGCGCAGTGCTGCCGCCTCATCGCCTACGTTGATGTCCTTGATCTCGTATGCCACGTCTGCCACCGTTGTCGCCTCCTCCGCACGCAGCATTGGCCGTCCAACGACCGATGGAAACACATGCTTGGGGAAATTCGACCCCGCGTACCCGACCTTGGCAAACCCCGTGCCGTTGTCTACCACAAGAATCTTGCTGTCGCCCATTGCCGATTGATGGATGGCCTCCCCGGCTGTTAACAGATGAGCGTCTACGCGATTAGAATTAAAGATTGTGGTTGTAGAGTGGCAATAGAGAAGAAAAGGGTGTATTGCCTTCAAGAGAAATGTAAGCCCGGAATAAGAATAGCAAAGCAAGTTAAAGCACGTTAAAGAAATGCAAGACTGACGAAGGGAAAAAGAAGCTCTTGGCTGTTTCTCAGTGCCAAGCTTGCCTATGCGGGAATGGAAGGAACCAAGCCGTCAACAAAAGAACTCGCTGCCCCTAAGTCGGAGCTTGCCATGATTAGGAAATTGCACAAGAATCTGATTAGTGGGGCAAGAACCACCGAGCCCAGCTCAGCAAGGCTCTTCTGCTTGTTTTTACATGTCGCTGAGATTCCATTAAATATAAAGCACGAAATACAAATCCACATTTACTCGGCCGGGTTATAGCATCCCTGCAACAGGGGAGGGGCTTCTGCACCCTTCTCTATCTGTGTTAAAATATTTACAAACAGGATCATATACAATTGCTACGTGGCAACCAGCAGATACTCATCTTGCCGCTTTCGCTGCTTAATGTTGTTTCTGCAATGTTCATAAGACTAGAACATTGCATAGCTTTTTGGGAAATTAAAATAATAGATGTGTCAGATGCAAAAAAAAATAAAGTACCAGGATGTATCACGCCGAAACAACGATTTCAGCATTACCTTCACTTTTTTCTATTTTAGTTTTCACTCGTTAGAAATCCGGACATTGGTACATGTGAATAGAAGAATGTGCCATGCGAGTAAAAGGCAAACAACGACATGCTTACTTGTATGCTATTGCATGTGAGTGGCACGGATTTATCTTTATTCCTACAAAAAAATATATGCTTGTGTACAGCTTTATTCTACCAATCTATCTGTATATTCATGCCACTCTGTTTGCCCTATTTTCTATGCAACCACAGCCCCCATCCTTTCATTGTTGAAAGACGAGCAGAGTGGTTTATGTCGTTGTTATGGCCTTATATTGATGTGAACATCGAACCAGCCCTACCGGCAGTCTATCCCAAGCAAAATAAGCAAACCCAAAATATAAAATAACTTGGTCTATTTATGTTTGCACAGAAAGGTAGCTTACATTTGAAGTTTGAGCGTATTGGCTTTAATTGCTTTGTTAAAAGTAAAATTTGTAAAATCCGGAATTAGTCCGTATTTTTGACGACTCAACAGACAAGCAAGTAAAAAAACAACCTGTAGAATGGCTTGCAGTTGTGTGCAGAAATAAAAATGGCTCATTTGACAAATGAAATAAACACACACCTTTTGTCATTGTTCTCAATTGCAATCCTTTATTTCACCAGAACAATCAAACAATGTGCAAGACAACAAGCAACCACAGGACAACAGATGGAACATTCCATTCCAATGTCAGAGCAAGG
>JANBOK010000064.1:0-37398 GCA_027595805.1 Coemansia sp. Benny D160-2 | reverse complement strand
AGGGTATGTGTTCTGGCTGCTTGCTTACATCTTTTGCATGCCGCATCTGGCCGAGCGCACAAATAGGAATCGAAATTAAAAGGGCATGACAGGCGCTCTCTCTCTCTCCTTTCCTGCTTGCTCTACGCACCCTTCCCTCTTCCCAGCTCCATGCATGGCGCTTTTGGGAACCGGTGCCCTCAGAACAAGTACCAAAAACGGGAGAAGAACCCCTTACATTTGCGTTTGTCTTTCTGGCAGAACGAAATGGCCGGACATGGAAATGCTGCTTCTTTTTTTCTTTTGCGGAGATGAGCTGCGTGAGTGATGGCGCTGGAGCGCTGGGTTGCAAGGAATGCGATGGCGTACGATCGTCCAGCAAGGATGGGCGGCCGCAACAAGGTGCGTCTGTCTTTGTCGTGTATGTCGTAGCATGCGCACTTGCACTTGTTCTTGCTTTTGTTCTTGGTGTTGCCGTTTCGGTTTCTTGCTGTAGAGGGCGGTCAGCTCTTGTGTCGTCATCCTCGGAGCAAGACATTGCAAGACACATCTGCGCTAATCACTAAATAAGGACGGAGCGCCCTTTTCCGTTTTGGTTGGGCAGAGAGAGCCCCCTCCGATTTGACAGAAATCGAAGGGCGATCCTGTCCCCCGTTTCGGCCTCGCCAGAGAAGAGGACGAAAGGCACCGGTCATGAAGCACACGCAAGCACACTCACACTCACTAGACTCTGGCGAAGGCAAGAAGCCCCAGGCAAGAGGAAGGAAAAAAAACAAGGGGCGGAAAATCAGCACGAATATTGGCTAGCCAATTTTATTCATTTTACTTCATTTCATTCCATTCTATTACCTTATTATTATCATCACCCTCGTTTCCCTTTTGCGAGCAGCCGGGCAGCAGGCATATCAGCAAGCAGGCAGCATTGCCCAAACGTAGAGGGGCCCGCGTCCCTTGCCTTTGCCTTTTGCCCAGCCGTCATGAAAAACAGGCTTGGGACGCCATTGCCGCTCCGTCCCCCGCCAGCCAATGGCAGCGCGGCGCTCATTGCGCTGTCTCTCTCTCAGTTCGGGAAGTTGTTGTTACATTTTTCTTTCACTTTCATCGCTCATGGGCAGCGGCAGGTGCGCGTGTGGGAACTGGCTACGATTCTCTTTTTGGAACGTCCGTTTGTTTGTTGCGTCTGGGTGGGTGGATGGGTGGTGGGCTGAGCCCTTTATTTCTCCCTTTTTTCCTCCCTCTTTTTTCTCCACCACCACAACCAACAACCACGGCCACGGCTTCTTCGTGTGGAGAGATGCCAGCAGCCAAGGAAGCAGGACAAGACAAAATAAAACAGAAAAAGTAATCAGCGAGCGAGTGAGGAGGGGGTGTGTTGCTGACCCCCCGGTCGCGCTCTGAGCGCCCACTCCCCCCTTCTTCTCTTCTGGCAGCCTGCATCAGGCTATGCAGCAAAAAAAAGAGAGAAGAGCCATCTATCTTGTAACTAACTCTACATCCTTCCTCCTCCACCACCCCCCCTCGAGCCCGCCCCGCCGCATGCTCTTCTGCTGGCCGTGCCTGCGGTTTATACATCAAATATAAACCTTTTGACGGCGCCAGGCCCTTTCATGAACGAGAAGGTCTTGCTGTTTCACCCTTCCATCCTCCTTTTCTTCTTGCTCTGTTTGCGAGCTCTTTCTTTTTTATTTTATTTTGTCTAGAGAGGAACCGGGAATCTTAAAATATAGCTCAAACGCTTCCTTCATCTGCACTCTTCCTTTGCGCTTCGCGAACAAGACACTCTCTACTTCAAACGCAGTCACCGCTTTTGTTACGTCTCTTCCATCTCTCTCCACACCGGTAGCTCGATCCTTTTTTCCCTCCCTCCCTTAACTGTTATCTTGCAGCAAATAAAGGGGAAGAGGCATCGGTTCAAAGTAGCTCAATTTCTCCTTCTAATCCTACAGTAAAAAAAAAAGAGATCCTTTTTTTTTCTTCTTCTCTCACCCGCTTTCCGCCCTTTTTTCCCCCTCCGGGCTATTTGCCGCTTTGATTCCACGCTGCCTCCTGCTCATGTCCACATTGCACACACAATACACTGGAAGCCAGACAGCGCAGTCCTCAAACCCAGGAGCATCATCCACCACCACAGGCATCGACACAACAGGCGCTTCACACGACACAGCCGCCATGGGAAACTCGTCCGCACAGCGCGACGCTATGGCAGCAGCGGCAGCGGCAGCAAGCGCTGTTGCCGCAGCCTCCAATGGCGCAGTGCTCCAGACAGCAGACTACTCTCGCGGATACAGCACCATGGCATCTGTTGGCCACGGACAGATGCTGCCTCCGCCAACACAGATCCACTCGCAGCAGCCGCAGCAATCGCACCAGCACCAGCAGCCACAGCATTCGCAATACTCGTCGCATCAGGCGCACCACCACAGTCTGCCCAGCATCGACATGAACAGCCACCCGGCTGCCAGCATGGCCGTTGCCGGGTACCAGAGCAGCTATGGGCTTGCCGATGGAACAAGCGCTACTAACGGCATGGTCAGCCTAATGAGCTCGCCAACTGCCGCGTCGTGGGGCGCTGCTGGCGCTGGCGCATCATCGCTGTCATCGCCGTCGAATGCTGTTGCACAGGCTGCGGCTCTTGCTGCCAACCATCAGCAGCAGCAGCACCATCATCATCAGCAGGCTGGGTCCTGGTATGGCTCCATGTACCAGCAGCACCAGTACTCGCCCAGCAGCCATGGTATGGTCATGTACCACGATGGCTATGCGACATCGCCCACTGCCGCCGCTGCTGCCGCTGCTTACTATCCGCCAGCCCGCGCACGCCTGACTACCACGCTCTGGGAGGACGAGCAGACGCTGGTGTACCAAGTCGACTGTCGCGGCATTTGCGTTGCCAGACGCCACGGTAAGTAATCATCAATTCCCAAGATGCATTTCCATCGCTCTCTATTCTCCTCCTCTTCTTTTTTGCCTTGCTTTTTTTAGTCGGTAGAGGTGGGTTTTCTCTCCTGATACTACCCACTACCGCCGCCGCCGCTATGTGGAATAGTAGGGCCCAATTACTAGGCGCCAAAAGGGTGGCACATGTTGCTCCTTTCTTGTTTTTTATTTTTGATACCTGTCTGCGTTGCTTGGCAAGACACAGGCCGAGGAAAAAAAAGGACATATGAAGGGGACAGAGGCAACGTCGTATGGCGCGAATTAAGTGTTTGCCACTTAATGGTGGAGGATATTAAAGAGCGGCTTGCCCATTCCAATATTGCCACGGGAATGCGCCAGACTCTATCTCAATATCCCAGTATTTGCGTTTACTGCGTCCTCAAGTCCAGGAGGCTCTCAGTTCTCGGCTGGTTTGGGTGTGTTGACAAAGCGTGTATGTTTCTTGCATGGGCCCGCCTGCGTGTTTCTGCCTCTAGCCTCCATGTTATCTTCTCCTTCTCCCTCTTTTCTCACCTAGAAGCTGGGATGTGCTTTTCTTGGCTTCTTATCTGCCGACCATGCCCAAGCCGTGCAGAATTCTGCATGCATCCCTTGCCTTCGCTTCATTTACTGCGCAGCTTACTTGAGTGCGCATCATGATGCTGTCTTTTTTCCTCTTTCGCCAATCCCTCATCCTTTTTTCCCATCTTGTGGCATGCCCAGGAATTGGGACTCCCTCTTTTTCTAATTTTGTTTTGTTTGTTGTGTGTTTGCTGGCCGCTGCGAATAATCCATCAGTCATTGCCAGAAAAAAATCCGCATCCGCTAATAACTCACATGCTTTGTTTTTGTCAACATGCACTATAGATGACAACATGATCAATGGCACCAAGCTTCTGAACGTGGTCGGCATGTCGCGCGGCAAGCGGGACGGCATTCTGAAGAACGAAAAGGGCCGGAGAGTCGTCAAGGTCGGCCCAATGCATCTGAAGGGCGTGTGGATTCCCTTTGACCGGGCACGCTTCCTGGCTGAGCAGTTCAAGGTACTTGACGTGCTTTTCCCAATCTTCCAGCCCGATCCCAACTCGTATCTTTACGGAACCATCCCAATCAACTCACCGACATCGGCAGCGGGTCTGCCGACGTCGTCCGATCCATACTCCGCTGCCGCCGCCTCGGGATACTCGCAGCTGGCTGCCACACGTGCTCAGGATGCCTATGATCCTACAAGCTCCGTTGCGGCAGCTGCTGCCGCCGCCGCTGCCAACACGCCTGCCACCACCGCCGGCACCACTCCGGCGGGATCGTCGACGGCGTCGCACTCGCACTCTGCATCGCTGTCGCAAACCATGGTAAGCCCTGGCATGCTTCACCAGTCCCACCACCACCACTCGATGTCGCAGAGCAATCTGCAGCAGGCAGCCAACCAGCAGCAGCAGCAGCAGGGACTCGGAATCACCTACATCGGGTCGCCGCCGCGGCTTGCTGGGATCCCATCGTCTCCGCCAATGTCTGGCATGTCTGCCGGCCCCGTTTCTCCGTCGGTCAGCTATGTCGACAAGAACGCCAGATACACGCCGTACGGTAGCAGCGGCTTCCAAACAACCAGCAGCAAGTCCGGGCCTGGATCCAAGCGTGGGAGCATCGACCATCACTACCACTCGATTCATACACCATTGCAGCAGCAGCAGCAGCAGCATAATGGCTATTCTGCCGCACAAACAACTGGCGGTGCTGTAGCTGCGGTACATCACTCACAGCAACAGGATGGTGTTTCAGCGGATCAGGATGCCACTGGTACTGGCGTATCAGCAGGCCAGCAACAACAACAGCCTGCAATGACATCGTCATACTTTGATGGCTTGTTGGCAAAGAGTGAGCAATGAAAATGGTGGTTTTTTGACTAATTAACATAACACGAAAAATAATCACATTGCCATTATATTTTGTTTTTCTCCACTATATTATTATTCCCATCCATTATTAACTTCCTTCCTTTCCTCTCCACCCCCTCCTTTTTCTTCTTTTTTTCTCCCGTTCCTTTTTTCTGTTTGTTGTATGTGTGAAAAAAAGACAACGAAAAAAGCGAATGTTTGGAATATAGGATCTATTTTCTTGCGTTTTTTATCCATTCTATTTCCTCCATATATTTGTTAATTCAAACGGTGGTATTGTTTATCTGGATTTGCCATCCTTTTTGCTCTTTTTTGGCTATTGTGGAGTGGTTGGACTGGGATTTAGGACGATTATTGTTGTAATCCTAAAAGCAAAGAGAGAAATAATAGTCAAATAACCCAAAATAAAGCAAACCAATTCTAGTGCGCTGCGCAGCATTTCGCTCCATGCAATAACAATAAACAGAACGGAGAGTGTTTTCCTTTAAATCCGGGGGAGGATGCACAAAAAGAGAGAGAATGAAAGAGGCTTTTGACATTTCTTTCCACTCTGGTCTAAATGTTTATGATAATATTATTTCAATCTCTTCTTATTGTTTAAGGCCGGAAGGTAATTATTACAGTGTGAAACGGAAAAACCACCACAAATATTATCATTTCTCTTGAATAATGATGAGCCAAAAAAAAGAGGAGAAAAGAAAAGAGAAGGATGGGAGGGTTATTGTTACAGCAGGCATGCAAGCGCATTCCGAATGTCATGGATAACCGCAACAGGCAGCGGCAAAAGATTTGCAGGCCAGCAGCCACCAACATCAGCAGCATTGCGAGATGCAGCAAAGTCGCGCTCTGCATGCCGAAGTACAGCCAGCTGGTGGTATTGTTTAAGGATGGTCCGAGTTGTCAGGAGCGACATCTTCCGTGCATCGCCTTTGCGATCCGCAGCATGCGAGTCTGCATTGCTCAGCAGCAGCTGCTGCACGCAAAGACATGGGATCTCAGGAGCTGCGCATGCGTGATGGTCTTGCAGAACCATGTATCCTGTGGTCCACAGCAGCTCAGCGGCAGCGTTGGTGCTGGGCAATGCAAGGGGCTCGTCAAGAAGCTTTGCGCTGAACCTGCGCCGGTACTCAAAGCAGGGCTGCTGCCCATGCAGGACGACAGAGAACTGCCGGTTGGCCAGTGTTGTGGAATCTACCACAGACATCCCATGCGAGCCACTGTCGCCTCCACTGCTATTTCCATTGCCTTTGTCGTTGCTGCTCAAGCGTTTGGCGCTGCTGTTTCTGTTTCTGTTTCTGTTGCTGCTAAGGTGCAGACCCTGTGCTGGATTGATCCCGATGCTTACAATGTGCAAAAGAACGCCGTTTGTCTGCGGCACGGCGTCCGGCTGAGCAAGCGCAGTCGCAGGGCTGCGACTGGCATTCCACGCGCCCGCATACTCTTGCCACGCCAGCGCTTGTGCCTGCGACATGCCCTGCCACTGGCCAAGAACCACCCGAAGCGTCTGGCTTCCGCAGAAAAGCTTCTGGTACCGAAGACAGCCCGCCCATATCCGCGCAGCAGCAGAGGCAGACAGCATCGTACCGGAATCGCCATACTCGCCCAAATCACGCTGGATCGGCTGGCCATCGCAGAACACGTCGTGCTCGACATACTCGCCGCGCTCATCGCACCAGCAAACAGCAACCCACCGGCTGTGTGTCCCGAACACGCAGTACACGCAGTGAAGCGTGGATACCTGGTCAGATGGGCGCAATGGATGATTGATGAGACTGGAACAAAGAGAGCTGGTGCCACCACCACCACCGCCGCCGCCGCCGCTTGTTGCCGCATCCGAAGCACTGCTGAGCGCTGCTGCTGTCCTCTTCTTCCTTGACGAGGCCGGATCCAAGGCGTTGCGGGTTGCACTACTAAAGCTCACACAAACCTCGTCAAGCTCACAAGAGACTTCATCGCCAAGCTTGCTGGAAGGCGGAGCAGCCAAAGAGCCGCCGCCGCTGCCGTTGCCGCCACCAGCAGTCACCTGCTGGCCTTGCGAATAATGGTACCCATCTTCCTCGGCAGTCAGGTTTGAAACAACAAAGCGCGACTGCGTTGGCGTTGGGTACGTCGTGGATCTTTGCTGCGGCGAGCCCAAGGAAGAAGAGGTGTTGCCAGGTGCCATTGATGTCTGGTGGTGGGCGCCAATGCTGTTGTTGCTGCTGCTGGCATCGTGGACAAGAGACAGCGGGTCATCCAGCACAATGTTTTGCCGATTCATTCGAGACAGAGAAATTGTCGCCGGAACAAACGCACTATCCTTGCTTTGTTCTGAATTGTACGATGGGAACGTACATGGCATGGATATTATGTATGCCCGATGTGCAAATGCTGCCATCCCTAGGTTGCTTCTTCCGCTGCCATTGTTGTCGCTGGCGTTGTCGTTTGCCGCTCTATTGTTCCCGCCTTTATTTGCGGCTCTTGCGCTGCTTTGTGAGCTGCCTCCGCCTCCTCCGCCGCCGCTGCTACTGCTACTGCTGTTGCTGGTCCTGTGACTAGGTGTGCGAATAAAATAGCCTGAATGCCGGGTAAGCAGTTGTCCATCAGCTCCGCCGCTGCTGCTACCACAATCCTTGGACACAAGCGGCCTGGAGGTCATGTTGGCCGCATGCCGTTGCTGATAAAGCATGGATCCCTGGGCCGTTGTTGCTGCTGCTGCTGAGTTTCCTGGGACACTGCATGCAGCAATGGCGGCCATGAACCTACCCACTTCCTGTTTCTTTCCAAAAGCGCCATGCACCGACGAATCGTTGTAGCTTTTGTCTTTTCCCTGCGATTGTGGTTGCGATTGCGACAGCAGCGGCGATACCGGTGATATTGCTTTGCTTGCACAAGCAGTGTCTGTTCCCACTGCCTCTCCTCCAAATGGTGCCGTTGATGCTTGGGAATAATGCGAAGCTGCTGGAGACGCCACCAGCATGGACGGCACGGGAGAGAGAAACTCTGGACAGCGGTTGTACACCGACATCGCCGTCTCCTGCGCCGACGGAACAGCTCTTGGGCGTCCTCCGCTGTACCACAAAGACATTAGATCCAGCGGCAGCGGATGCACAACAACCGCCGGCCACGGAACCTGGCTGCTGACTGTCGTAGTCGACGATGGAACGCCAAGCGATGTGCGAGCTATTAAGCTGCCAAGCGTCTTCTCAAAGGAGCGCAGCGCTATGGTTGCCGCTTCGGACATGGCCAGCCACGTGACCATAAGACTAGAATGCGGAACAAGCATATAAAGAACCAGCGTGGTGGCCGACAGCGGGTTTGTCGCGCCGCTGCCGACACTGCTAGCCATAGGAAGCGGCGTGTCATCAGCGGCGTCCTGGCTTTGCTTCTGCTGCTCCAGCTGGCTGCTGGTGTACCATCCATGAGCCATGCAGTACCCGAGTCTCTCTGCCTCATGCTTGAGCCGCGCACTCCACTCAAGCGAGTCCGCTGAGGAGCGACTTTCCGTTGGCAGGACGCTCTCTGTTAGCTGCGTAAATGTCCCCTCCAACACCTTTTGCAGGCCAAGCGGTCTATGCACGCCCAGGTGCTGTGCTTGATAGGCGGAGTCGACATCGCCGATATACCATTGAGCCACGTCCGAGCTACGCTGGCACCACTCGCGCACATCAGACGATGTCTGTTCTGTCAGCTCTTCCTCTTCTTCCTCAATCCCCTCATCTCTGTGACTAGCAGTCGGCGGCAACGGACTCTGCTGATCGCTGCTGCCTGTGAGCCGAGGGCTGCTGGCGTGAAGCAGCGGAGGAATGAACGCAACCCACCGGACGTCCTTGGATGCGCCGATTGGACGCATCTGCAGCTGCGACCACCATCGCAATGCTACAGGGTTGGTTGAGATGCATACGCGCCGTAGTGCATCCTCCGCTTCCATCATGTTGCCATCAGGATCGGGCCAGTCCTCCACGGGATCAGTCTGCGTGTTTTCGGCCTTTTCATCCTCCCCGTCCTCTCTCTCCTCGCCCTCCTCAGTCTCCTCGATCTCGCCAGTAGCCACCCGCGCATCATGCGTAGCCCGGCTCGCTAGCTTTTGCGCGTACCGCCATCTTTTAATATAGATCGACTCCGCATCACGGCTCTTGAGCGCACTTGCTCCAGACGAAGGAACCGCCACGTCTTCCTGGCCGTGGGAGCCAACAAGGATTCGCACATCCAACAGAGGCTCAACCACGCTTGGCCCGGAAGGCACTACAACCGATCCGGCGTAGGGTGAGCTCAGGGTTGCGGTGCTAGATGCACTGCCATCCGCGTTTCCAGACGATGCCAACGACATGGAGGGTGTTGGATTGGCGCCCCCACCAGTAACATTATTGCTTCCGGCGTGCCTGCTATTGTTTCCCGAATTGCCGTATATTCCCGACGGCTGTGGAACAGTTCTGCGCTTCTTCACAGTAAAACCGCGGTACTTTGAGGTCGACGAGGAAACAGTGTTCCCCAACGCCAGGAGCTTTGATAACGTAAGCAGTCCCTCGAACGAGCTGTTCGAGATCCCCGTTTTAAAATCGCCTTCAATTCGCAGATCAGCCGGATGATGATCGTCTGCCGTGCCTTGGCGCCAGAAGGACAAGAGCGCCCTTGACACTGCTGTCCCAACAGCAGGAATATCCTCAGAGCATTGAAGCCCGCGGCTAGGGGTTTCATCTGTCTGATTATCTAGAATAAAGTCCGATTGCGTGCACAGCAAAAGACTGCTGCAAACGGCCCAGTCGGCAAGCATCTGAACAGTGTTGATCCAGTTGCGATCCTGGCTCAGCTGTTTAAGCCATCCGCCGAAGGCATTGCGAGTGGCAGCATCTATTTGCACCCCATATCGACCAAGCGCGGCAGTATCACTGTCTCTAAAAACACCGTTGCTGCTGTCTGCATTGTTCGCATCAGTATTTTCGCCTATGACACCTATTGCTTTGGCTTGACGATCAGGGCCAAGCATCAAGAGACCGCCAATCCGCGCACCCAGATTACCTACTCCCGTGCTCTCAGCAACTGGAACTGCCGCATTGTTGGGCAGAAAGGCCTTGAGAAAAGAGGAGGCGACAGGAATGTCGGCAAAGCGTACAAGGTCACCGCCCGATACTTGCATAAGCGGTGTCTTCGTGGCATAGACGAGTTTGTGCAAACTATCCGCCCATTTAAACCAATATGCTTGCTCAGAACCGACAAGAGTATCGACGACTCCTTTTGAAACAAGGATCCAGATGGGCACCCAGCTAGATTCAATCGCATTGACACGAACAGCAGCTTGTTTTGAAAGATTGATCGTGGAATCTTGTCCGCTGGCCGCACCGCCAAGACGAATTGCACTTGCTGCTGCGTTCTGAAGGTCACCCATATTGAGCGAGGGCTGCATGGATCCAGGCATCTGAGTAACAGAGACTTTCCGTGGCTTGCGAGGGTTGATTATGTTTGTAAACGACGGCAAACTAGCAGACGAATGGTGTGCGCTTTGTTGTTTGCCACTACTATTGAGCAACGTCATCGATTCAGGAAGACCATCGGCACCACGGCTAACATCAGCCCTACTAACCGCCGGGTACTGCAGATTACTAACAGGCTCTGATTTCATTGCTTCACTTGTGCCTGGCAACAGAGAATGTTGGTCAGATGGCTGACGGCGGTGGCTATTGTCTTTGTCGCCGATCGCATCGGGTATGCCATGTTCTGTCTTTACATGCGTGGCAGCATATGATCTAATCGCGCTATCCATTTCCGAAGATGTCCCCGCACCACCGTCGTTTTCCATCCGCTGATATGCCAGCACATGTCTCGGGATCACATGTTTAGTGTACATTGCCTTTGCCTTGTAGGATGCAAGCCATCCGCGCAGCTTTCGAATGCTTGGCAGCGATGCTAGACCATATCGCGGGACTGACGATGGCAATGCCGCAGATGTCAATTGTTTCCTACTGTGTGCCTTCTCGTTCATCTGGTACTTTTGGATGTGCCTTGCAGACACTCGCTTCAGCCAGGCTACTGGGTTCAGAGACTTCTCAATGTAAACAGAGCGTTGGAGCTCGTGAGGATCTATAATCTCATGTGGATTTCCCGCATCGCTAACCGATGCCGGAGTTGGCGTATCATGGAGCCAAGATCTGCCACTCTTGCCAACATCGTCGTATGGTGTGCTGATAAATCCGTAATGGTCTGGAATCAACGCTTTGGACGAGGCAAAAGAAGCCTTTACAGCACCACCAATACTCTTACTGCATCCAGGAACAATCTGCGACTGTGTTGCTCTTGCTGGAATGACAGACAGGCTGGTGGGCACATTCAAAGTGCTGCCTGTTGAGTACACCGCTTCAGACTCCTCAGGGATTACCGACTGTGCAATGGTGCTGTGTGCTGGAAGCGATCCAGGATTATTACTCGTAAGTGTAGCCGGACTGTTGTCAGCAGTTGCAAGCTGTCCCAACGAGTGCTCATCGGCTGAGTCGCCACCCTTAGAGTTATTCAGCGATTGCATGGTTGGAGTTGGGGTCTGAAAGTCGACAATGCTTGGAGCCGGGGTCATCTTAAGCGATGCAGGAGTTGCCATATCCGCCGCCGTAGCTGATGCTGTTGTGGCCATAGTTGACGTGGCTGCCAATAATGGAGGCTTTGGCATGGAATCGACTGGACTAGTAGAGTGCGTGCTGGTTAAGCTGACAATCGTGGTGACTCCAGGCGGCGATGATAGCGACTGACCAGCTAACGAAGTCTTGACATCCATACTCAATGCCGCAGCGCCCGATCCAGAATTCGAAATATCCTGTGTAGCATAGATATTTGTAGATGTGGCAGTAGCAGTGTTGTCCTCCTGTTTGACCATTGTTGATGCAATGGGTGCTTCCTTAATAGCGCTGGCTGATGTGGTCTGTCCACCGAAGAATGAATCAAACATACCATCATCAAACAAGTCGTCCATGTCCTGCATAGGCTGGTGCTGCTCCACAGCGCCTGTCTGTTCGGAATCAGTAGGCTCCAGTGTCTTTGTCAAAGTCTTTGGCTCCTCGGATCGCATCTCTATATCAAAAGCGCCTTGCGGGTTGATATCCACATCCATAGAGTTGGCGGTGTCCATTTCAGGCTGTGAAAACATGTCCGCTGCTGGGTTCTCTGGCTTTGGTTGTTGCGGCGGAACGGTGTCAAAGAAATTAAAGTCGTCATCGGTGACTCCAAACATGCTCGATGCAAAGTCACCAAGGTTATCGCCTATGCCCATATCCATGCCCAGTCCCATGCCCAGCCCCATGTCATCACCAATATTGACTACGTTGCCATCAAGCCCACCACTGCCGTCCTCGGCCATTCCGGTGTCACCAAACAGAGATCCAATGTCTCCTCCTGATGCATTCGCCGCATCGTTAGCAGTTGCATTTTCACCGGCACCTAAATCCGTTTGCTGCGTCAGTGGCTGAGTTGCCGAATCCTCGGTAGGATTTGCAGATGTGTTGGCCACAAGCGCCTGTAACGGAATATCCTCATTAGAGCTATCCGAAATCGTGCTCATTGGTGGCGGAACCGTTTCTGAGGCCGCGGATTTGCGGCGTGCCTTATTTGACTGCTCGTGCTTTGAATTGCTACGCTGGCGCTTCTTTGTCCCAGAAACACCAACGGATGACGAGGACTTGGCGCTTGTCGATTTAGTCAGACTGGATGCGCCTTTGGCAGTGGCAGCGGATGCAGCAGCATTCTTCTCCGCTGTCTCATTTTGGCGCATTTTCTCCTCCGCTTCCTCTTTGGCTCGGATCTCTGATTGGAACTTTGCCATTGACCTTTGAATGTCGACTAGCGACACCTCGAGTGGCTCTGGGACATCCCGCTGCAACGTTGAGACAATGGCGTCAAGTTCAGCAGTAGCTGGTGGGACTTTGGTGTCTGACGGCGACGATTGTTCAGAAGCCACGGATTCGGCTATCTCGCCCTCCTCATCGTACTCGCCTTCTTCGTCTTCGCCCTCTTCTGCAGTGCCTTGAGCAGGAACAGAAGGCTGGTCAACATCCATACCAACTGAACTGCGTGGGGAGGAATTGTTTACCTTTTCATCAAATCCATCGTACACTGTAGCTGCAACAACAGCCGGTTCAGATCCTTTCGATTCAGGCAACGTGCCCAAACTCGAATCAAGCGCTAACGACATCTTTTCATCAATCAGCACAAGCCGCTGCGGGTAAAGCATAGGCTCGCTGTCCTTGGATAGTGCAATCCACGCAAGCCTAGACGCTCCGTACGCAAAAGCACCCTCTTCTTTAGCAAAGAAATCCACTGGGTAGCCAAGAGCAGTCGCCCACGAATCAATGGCCTTGTCTTCAGTGTCGCCGAGACTAGTGGTAGGTACGGACATAAGCATTGCATGAATTCCTAACGGTGCGATTCGTACTGCAGCAAGAGGGGAAAGCTGGGATAAACCGCTCGGTGTCTCACTTGACGAAGGGATACAGTCAGTAACAACACGTCGATCTCCGCCAGGACGCCGACGATCCAGTATTG
This sequence comes from Coemansia sp. Benny D160-2, assembly GCA_027595805.1. Lineage (NCBI taxonomy): Eukaryota > Fungi > Kickxellomycota > Kickxellomycetes > Kickxellales > Kickxellaceae > Coemansia > Coemansia sp. Benny D160-2. Next base: position 24,106 of record JANBOK010000064.1, on the reverse strand, counting down.
TATCGAGGTAGGCCATGGGGCGGAACCCACGAATAAGAACCGAGTTGTACTGTAGAAGCAGGGTGCTTTGGGAAGATGCAAATGTAGCAGAAAGCTTGAGTAAATGTAGCAAGCCGTGGTCATTGGTTTCCTGTGTCTGTGAAGGCCTCTGCTGGTCTTGTGTCTTCATGCAATTGTTTTGCAATTTGGGAGCAGAAGCAGGAAACTTTCCTTCGTCAAGCATCGCATTTGCGGCTAGAAATTCAGCAGTACCTGGAGGCAGATCAAGATCGGTGCTGGGTGGAGTTGGTGGCAGTTGAGGTGCATTGATGCTAGGGTGCGATGCGACGGTATTGTCGGGGACTTCAAAACTGTGGCCTAACTGATTCTGGTCCTGCTCTGCGGTTAGCCCGGATAACGATATCCACTGTGAAAGACCAAACCGTACAATAGACAATGGAAGCAGCGCGCAGTCCATGACGTTGTAAAGCGCTCTGTCAAACAGCTCATCAATACTGCCCACTAGCTGCTGTTCCGACTCGTTGCCCGTGTGGTCCTTTACCTCTATGGTCTTTAGCCCAGAGCTCCAGCTCATCTCTCCAGAAGAAACGCTTTCAAAGCTAGGTGGAATTGGGACCAATTCAACTGCCTTCTCCATGGGAATAACCGAGTGGAAAACCCAAATCTCCCAGCAGTCGGGAATCTGAAGCCTGCGTGCTTCGCTGTTGCCTTCAGGGCCACTATGTTCCGATCCACCAGTTGCACCTTCATGACCAGATAAATGCAAAAGCCCAAGGATATGCGACGCTGTATCGGAAGAGCCAAGTGGCCGCCATAAGCAGGGAACTTTTGCCTTGAGCAAATCGCGACAAACAGATAAAAAGGGCGGCGGGTCCGTTGCTGCGTCGCTAGTACTGTAGCTGCACTTGTATCTGCGCCATTGTATTGATTTTGCCGGTGCAGGCTATCAGAAAGTGTTTAATTTATAGAGAAATAAAAGGCACCTTTAGCAAGACACATTAGTTTTCTGGATAGACAGCACTTTAACAAGCTTGCAAATATGTATTTATCTTCAAATGGAGTACTTACCAATGCTATGACATTAGTGTTCAAGTGGCTCATTTTCAGAGCATTAACGCTGATAACGCGGGGAGGGTAAATAAGCTAAATAACAACAATATACAAGAGAGATAAGCTGAAAGCAATTCCTCAGCTGCAAGCTATGCAAAAGAAATAAATAGAAGGCAGGCTCGTCTTGTTTGGCTATTTCTTGCAAAGCTAAGCGCAAATAGTGCGTGTATAGATAGTAGGGGAAATTCAACAAATACAAAGAGCCGGGGTTTGGTCAATGAGAGCCAAACTGTTCGATAAGTGCGTAATGGAAAGCTGGATAAGGCGCTGGTAGACCCGACAGGTCCTGTTTCTGGGAATGAGATATATAGGAAAGAGGGCCAAAACACTAAATCAATGAAAATGGAAAGTAAGGATTAGAGAAACAGAAAAATGTAGAGAAGAAAAAGGGAGGAAAGAGAGTGCAAGTTATTATTATTATTTCTGCTTCAGACATAGAGTGCGAAAAATGTTCGCGTTTGGAGAATTTAAAACCATCTACGCTTTGCGTCCAATCACTAGACGCTTTTTTTTGCTTGTGCTTGCTTCTGTCCCCTCCCCCTTTTTTTCATCCACCTCTTTAGAGTTGCCCAACTCGGCTGGTGACGAAAATTGCAAAAAAAAAGACTTTTATACTTGTAGTTTATACTTTTAGTTTATTTAGAAAAAACAACATCAACTTCGGGATAAGCAGCGGCTGTTATAAAAAAAAGACATTGATCTCTCTGCGTTGTTCGACTACTCTCCAAGATAATCGCAGTTATTGATGTGGTCCCAAAGATCGTCAACGTTTGCACACTGCTTGCCACATATGGTGCAGAATGTGGACACTGCCTTCTGGCTCCGCCTGTCCTTGCTCTGCTTCTCTGCAAGGCCCCCGCTGCCGCCCGTATTTATAGCCGCTGCTAGGCCATGCTGACTTTGCACGCCTCCGCCATTGCCACCGTCATGTGCGGATGTGCTGTGCAAAGGATGTTTGGTGGTATTTGTAGCAGAGGCGCTGTCGTTGTTGGTCCTTTGATGCGCTTCGGAGGATTGCGATGGCATTGGCTTATACTGCAGAGCTAGTAAAAGGGTAACGATCCCAGCAAGGTTTACCAAAATACAAAAAGAAAGCAAGATACTTTTAGCTGGCGACAGGTATAATTAGAGTACAGGAAAATGCAAGTGAAGTGAGCTGGCAAAGGAAGAAAAAAGAAAGCATTCTCTAGTTTTTTTTCTTTTTCTTCCATGCGTTGTTTTGTTTCTGGATCATGGCTCAAAATCCCCTTTTTTCGCTCCCTTGGTTTGTCATGACAATAGAGAGGACGAGGACTTGCAAAACCAGAAATTGTGCTAGTGCAGACGTGATTGTGCATAGCGTGTGTACTATTTTTTTTTTTTACAAATTTTTTGATGTTTGAAAATGGTGTTTTTGTGGTAGCTGGCCCAGCAGCAGCAGATCTGGACTGGGTGGAGAGTTAGCTAATCTGTACTGCAATATGCGGTGGTCCTCTTTGGCTTGTGGGCTGCAACATTTCTTCCACCTGAGCACAAACTTCTTTGCTGGATCTTTCATCTACGGGTGTCTTGAAACCCGTTAAGCCTGCGTGTGATGTCACATCTTGGAAAGAAAATCAACTCGGCTCACGGCTCGCTCAGCAAGATAAGTGAGCTGTCTGATCACGCCCCCACCAAACCGGTATCATTATCGTAAGAAGCTGTAAAAGCGAAGCTAAAAAGAGCTCTGCTGTTTTGTTCTAGGGGAAACTTTTGGTTCCTTGTTCCTCTGTCTGCTACTTTTTCTATATTATTTCTGTTATTCTCTAGTCTATTTCTTTAAAGAAAGTGCTATAAAGGCGCCGGGGTGTATTTTTGTGACAAGCAAACAGGTCCACGATTTCTTTTTTGCCATTCGAAATCCCAGATAGGAACAGGAAACCAAAACAAAGGAGACAGCGACCTTTTTCTTCCTTCAAATTAAAACAAGGCGGGCCATGTCTTATCGCGAGCCTTCACTCTGGGACAAGGCCAAGATGGGGCTGATAATGGGCGGCAGCGTCGGCGCGTGTCTTGGATGCCTTATCGGATTCTACTCGACAATGAAGTTCGGGCCTGGGCCGCGCGGATACCTGGGAACCATCGGGCAGTATGCGCTTGGATCGGGCGCCTCGTTCGGGTTCTTCATGATGATCGGAAGCTGCATACGGACAGACGAGGATCTCTCGCTTGGCGCAGACGACCGCGCTGCGCTGAGAGCCCAGATGAATCGGTATCGGTGGACCGGATCTGCGGCCACGCAAACAACACCTGTGGCCTTCTACTTTGCAAAGGCCGCCAAGACGGGCTCGTCTTCTGAAAAATAGTACTCTCTCTTTCTCTATCTCTCCCTCTGGCCAGCAGCTGGCAAAATAGGCTGGAAAATACAAAACAACCTTGATTATGATTCCATCCCATTGGTGTGACACTGGAAGGATATAAAATGTTTTTGGGTTGCTGGAGATTGTTGCAGGTCTTCCTTTTCTTTCTCCCCAGTTTTCCACTTTAATCCCTTTTCCTCCTTCTTTCTCATCAGCGCCACACGCCAGCCGTTACTCTAAACACTCATTTCCCCCAAGCAGGAACACGCAGGAGCGCAAAGAAGATGCCACAGGAGCGCACAGCAGTGGTTGAGCGCAAGACCAACGAGACAGACATCAAGATCAGGCTTGAGCTGGGGTCGCTGGAGTCGGCAAGCGAGCAGACCATCAGCATCGACACGGGCATCGGGTTCCTGGACCACATGTACCATGCGCTGGCCAAGCACGGCAGGTGGTCGCTGACGCTGGCGTGCGCGGGCGACCTGCACATCGACGACCACCACACGGCCGAGGACACGGCAATCGCGCTGGGCATGGCGTTCAAGAAGGCGCTGGGCGAGCCGCGCGGAATCAGGCGGTTCGGCCACGCCTACTGCCCGCTCGACGAGGCGCTTGCCCGCGCCGTGGTCGACATCTCGGGCCGCCCCTACGCATGCATCGATCTGGGTCTGAGGCGCGAGAAGGTCGGCGCGCTCTCGTGCGAGATGATTCCGCACGTGCTGCACTCGTTTGCGACGGCGGCCGGAATCACGCTTCACGTCGATGTGCTGAGGGGCGACAACGACCACCATCGCGCGGAGGCCGCATTCAAGGCGCTGGCCGTGGCTATCAGGGAGGCCGTTTCCCGCACCGGCGCCAACGACGTCCCAAGCACAAAGGGCGTTCTCTGAGCTGCCGCCGTCTTCTGCATTAGTCACTAGTGTCTTTTTTGTTTCAATGCTCTGGAATGAATGCGCTGTGAGCCGTTGGCTCCGACCCAGCAAATCTAATCTCTCCTCCGCTTATTCGGCCTCATCTCTCATCTCCGAGGCTGTGAAAAGGGGGAATATGGTCTCTTTGTTTTCCGCCCCCCGCGTTTTCCCCCCCGATTCCTTCTCGACCTTTGCCAGGCGCATACACGTGTGGTTCTCTTCTCTTCTCCGCTCTCTCGCATCTTCATTCTATTTAACGCTCTTTCTTTCCGAGCCCTGGGTGCTGACACGCTTTTTTCAATCTCTTTGCTTGATCGATACGATGGCAGAGCCAACGGCGTCTCTGCGCATCCTGCACTTCAACGACGTCTACCATGTGGCAGCCGACAGCGCGGACCCGGTGGGCGGGGCAGCGCGGTTCAAGACGCTGCTCCAGGGCCTCCAGCGCGGGTCGGAGGAGGCGGGACCGACGCTGACGCTGTTCAGCGGCGACGCGTACTTCCCGAGCCTCGAAAGCAGCGTCTCGCGCGGCGAGCACATGCTCCCGATCCTCAACAGCCTCAGCATCGACGCATCGACGTTCGGGAACCACGAGTTCGACCAGGGGATCGACCAGCTGGAGCATCTGATCGGGCGCAACAACTTCCCCTGGGTCGTCACCAATCTGACAGACAGGGAGACTGGCGGCCCGGCAGCACGAAGCAACAGTGCCCGGTATCTCGTCAAGCAGGCCGGGTCGCTGCGTATTGGGATCATCGGGATTGTCGAGAAGGAGTGGCTGGACACGCTGCCCTGTCTGCCTCCCACATTCGAGTACCACGACTTTGTGGAGTCGGCAAGGGACATGGCCACCAGGCTGAAGCAAGGCAGCGTGGAGGATGAAAGGGGGGTTTGTGCGGCTTGCGATCTCGTTATCTGTCTGTCCCACATGCGGCTTCCTAACGACATCAAGCTAGCCGACTCCTGCGCCGACGTCATTGATCTGGTCCTTTCTGGCCACGACCACTTCTACTACATTGGTTCCGGCGTTTCCGAGTTTTCCGACCCAAGCTTACATTTGCTCCCAGCAGCGTACAGCGGCCACGACGACGACGCCAAGATGATTGGCACGTGGAGGAAGGAGCGGGCAGAGCTGGCTGGGGAGTCGCAGGGCAGGAGGCTGGTGAAGAGCGGCACGGATTTCCGCGACCTCAGCGAGATCACCCTCACGCTCAGCACAGCAAATGGTAGTGGTGGGGTCTCCGCAGTATCCAGCATCTCTGTCACGCGGCACAGGGTTACCAGGGCGATTCCCGAGGACCCCGAGGTCAAGCAGGCGGTGGATGCGATTGAGGCGCATCTCAGCAAGGCGATGGACAAGCTGGTGGGGTTCACCACCACCGCGCTGGATGCCCGCTCAACCGTGTGCAGGACACGGGAGAGCAACATCGGCAGCTTCACGGGCGACCTGATGCGGCTCTGCTACGCTGGCAGCGTGGGCGTGGAGATCGGGCTTCTGTGCGGAGGTGCCATCCGCTCCGACAAGGTCTACCGCGAGGGCGCGGTGCGGATGCGCGACATCATGGAGATGTTCCCGTTTGAGGATCCGGTGGTCGTGGTCAGGCTCACGGGGGACCAGATCCGCCGTGCCCTGGAGAACGGGGTGAGCAAGTGGCCGGCGCAGGAAGGCCGGTTCCCGCAGGTCAGCGGCATCCGCTTCGTGTTCGATCCCAGCAGAGAGCCGGGCGATAGGGTCACGTCCATTGTGCTCACGGCCTCGGCAAAGGCCGCCGCTGGTCACGCCCGAGAAGACAGGAAGAAGAGCCCCGCCGGTTCAAACAACTCGACCACGCAGCTGAGTCCAAGCCGTCCGAGAGGCAGGAGCATAGCGAGCATGCATCGGGCGGCGGTCGAGAACGCCATTGGGACCAGCGGAGACACAGCACCACTGCGGTCTGGCCGGAGAAGCAGCACCGATGAGGCTGGGTGGGAGTCGGAGTCGGACGCCGACGCGGCAGCCTCTGACTACGGCGGCGAGGAGGACGAGCTGCTCGACATGGATGCGGAGTACTTGGTTGCCACCAGAGACTACATGTACCGGGGCCACGACGGCTACGAGGTGCTCACCGAGGGCGTGCTTGTGGTGGACGAGGAGAACGGGATAACGTTCTCCGATCTGTACAGACGCTACTTCTACGGACTGGCCGTGTGCAATGCGTGGAGCTTCAAGAGGCACGGGCTGGCCGAGAATTGCTCCGCCATCCGCCACCAGCTGCTGGGCCCGAGTCCAGGCAACACTGGCGGTGTAGAGGATCAAGTCTCTGCAGGAGCCGGATCGGATGCCAGCAACGCAAAGCATTCAAGATGGAAGCAGCTGATTGTCAAGCACGCAGACAACCTCCGGCAGCTGGCACAGCAGCGGCGGCAGCAAGAGAAAGAGGAAGAGGAAGAGGATGCTGGCGCTGCTGACGAGGGCTGCCAGACGCTTGCCAGCCGGATTGCATCGGTTGTCAACCAGCACCACGACAGCCTGGCCACCAAGGCCCAGCTGCTGACGCACCGGCGGTCGAGCGTGCTCCGCGCACTGCTTTCCAGCGCAAAGCGGCTGGCGGACGACCAGACGCCGATGCGCGTTGCCCGCACTGCGCTGTTTGGCCACGAAGACAGCAGCGCCACTCCCATGCCGGGCGGCCGGGAGAGCGAGGCGGATGCGCAGGGCGTTCCGCGCAACGACGATGCCAACGGGCTGCTGCCCGGCATGCCTATCAACCGGAGGGACACCCGCTCGTATGCGTCCGAGGGGCTCATTGCGCGGTGGGCTGTTGTGTCTCCGCAAACCGACGGCCGCATACAAAACGGCAGCATAGAGGCAAATTGACCTGCCTCTCTCTCTTTCCTACAACGTGACGCTCGCATGAGAACCCATATAAAGGTGACGGAGGCTGTTTTTGTCTGGGCCCGAATAAAAAAAACCCCTCCCCATCGTCTCATTCTGATCCACACTAAAAATAATAGTCAGTCATCACCATAGGGAAAAGGAAAGAAGCTTATCTCATTTCGTTCATTCATCCATGTGCAGTTAGCCGCTGTTTGTTATCCATTGTCACACCAAACAAAAAAGCCCACGCGTATCCAGATGGACAGGGAGATCCGCGAGTACCCGGTCGACCGCCCCGGCCCGGTGTCCATCGTAAGCTACCCGCGAGTGATCCGCGAGAAGGTGCTGCACGACATCGACATGTACATACGGCAGCGGGAGTACGGGAAGGCAAGCGAGCTGCTCCTCGCGGTGGTCGAGAACAACGGATCGATAGGGCTCGACGAGATGTGGTGGCTGCTGCTAGCGTCCGTGCGCGTGCAGGGCGAGGCGGACTCGCTGGGCGCGTACCTGGACGCCATTGTGTTTGAGCTGAAGGGGAGGAAGCCGCCGCACGCCGCGGCCATGGAGCGCGTGTTCGGCGAGCTCGAGCGCGGCCGCATGGGATCCGCGTACGCGGCGCTCGTGTCGCTGGCGCAGGAGCACGGGGGCAAGCTGGCATTCGCCCACGGGTACCTGGGCATCGTCGTCGCGTGTCTGCGCGAGACCGAGATCAGACGGCTGCGCCGCTTACGCGGGGACATGGATGTCCGCCCGGCCACGCCCAGCGTCTTCGCGTTTGTCGGATCATCGTCCGGCGACTTCTGCATCAGCGCAGAGACCGCGGGCGCCAGGCAGTTCAGCAGGTACACGCTGCGCGACGCCGAGTCGCATCTGTCGCAGGCGGTGCGGCTCGACCCCGAGAGCGAGCTCTTCCGCCCGTTCTACGCCCAGGTCCTCGTTGCCCTCGGCAGACTGCCGGCGGCCAGGGAGTTGGCTGCCGGGTGGTACGCGCGGAACCGGTCGGTTCCCACCCTCCGGCTGCTCCTGTCGCTCGGCCAGCCCGAGCCCCGCTGCCAGGAGCAGCTGGTGCTCGAGTACCTGGAGATGGATCCGTTTGCGCCCGCCGCAGAGGTGCTCTGCTCGTTCATGGACCGGGTCCTGGGCAGCACCGGGGACGCCGTGCCTGCTGGTTCGGAGAGGAGGATCCTCGGCATGCTTGCTGCGCGCATCGAGGGCGGAAACGACGGCGACGCCTTTGGCTGGAAGTACCTGGTGCTACTCGTGGCCCGCCTGCGCAAGCTGGAGCGCCACGATGTCCTGGATTCCGTGATGGGCCCGCGGCTCCCGTGGTGGGAGACCACGTACTTTGGCCCTCACGTCTTCAGCCTGTCAAAGCTGTCCGAGTCGCTCGTATGCCGTGCAGTCTGCGCAAAGCAGCTGCTGCCCGACATCCCATCCGAGCATCCGGCAGTTGACATATTCTACAACGACCGGTTGTCGAGAAGGCAGCTGGCGTTTGTCCTTGAGCACGTCGATCTGCCGTAAAGCGCAAGAAAAGGACAATTCTTTTTTTTTTTTCCCCAGGAACTTGTATTTTTAGGTAAGAAGAAATAAACGGAAGAGACAAACAAACACCCCAGACTCGCCATTTGCTTTTGCTACTCCTTACCGCGCTTCACCTGTGCTTTCAGACGCTCGAGATCCGCCTGGATGTCCCTGGCATTGGAAGCACTGGATGCGCGCGACTGGCTGCCGCCAAGCGACCGGGCCGACTGCTGCGGAGAGCTCTTCCCCGTCGAGCTCGTGCTGGACATCGCAGCGCCGCCCTTGCGGCCAAGAAGGTTGTGGAAGAAGCTGGTCAGATCCTCGTTTGTGTTTCCCGCATCCTTCTGGGCACCGCCCGACCCCTTTTCGGCGCCAGAACCAGAGCCAAGTGTGAGCTGGCGCCGCGCGGAGCCCGCAGCAGGCACCGACTGGTCGATGGCAGCAGACGATGCCGCTGCTTGGCTTGTCTGGAGCTGCTGGCGGTGTGCGACGCGGGCGCCTGCCGAGCGTCCCAGCGAGCCCCCCGTGCTGTCGGCGCTGCTCATCCGCGAGTGGAACGAAGCCGATGGATTCGGGTGGCCCGGCGGCAGTCTCTGCGCAGAGAAGACGCCGATGCCGTTCCCAGCAGCATCGTGTCTGTCGGCATCGTCTCCCCCCGCCCCTCCATCATCAGAGAGGTTTCCGCCAGCAGCATCCGCCACATCGCTCACCGTAGACAGCGAAGCCTCTGCATTGTGCACGCTGCGCAGAAGGCTGGACACGAGCTTGTTGGACGAGCTGCCGCCCATCCGCAGACGGCTGTCGGCGTATGCGTCGCTCTGGTGGCCGGCACCCGGGTCGCCGGCCTCCTCGCCCTCGATGGCCATCTGCTCCTGCTGCTCGACAAACAGGCGCTCAAAGAAGACATGCTCGTTCTCAACGGCAACCTCGTTGGCCATGCCAGCAGCCGCCACGGCCACCGCTGCCACTGCGCTTCCGCCATCGACATCCGCGCCGGACCGCTGCTTCGGGGCCGCCACGGTCTCGCCAAACATCAGCAGAAGACTGTTGCTGCTGTCGACGGTGGTGCGCATATCGACATCCTCGTCCCTGTATCCCCCGTTGCCGGCTGCATCAGCCGAGACCGACGCCGCAGCCTCGTTTACCGCACGGTTGACAATGTCCCGGTACCTCTCCTCATCGACATTCCACGCCTCCTGGATTGCGCCAACATCGAATGGCTCGCGCAGAAAGCCGATCTTCGCAACAGAGTCCCAGCCGGCAGGAACGAAGACAACGTCGCGATCGACCACGTTGGCGCGCACGCGGAACGGGTATGTGTCGGCCGGCTGCGTTGCGGCTCCTGCTTTGTTTGGCGAGACACCTGCGTTCCCGCCAGCCGGTTCGGGAACCGCAGACGAGCCCGATCTGGATCTGCCGCCAACAGCTCCATTACCAATGCCATTAGCAACCCCCATCTGTTCTGCCGCCTCGCCAGGCACCTCGTCGATATCCATATGGTCTGTGTCCGCGCCAGCCGCAGCAGTGGTCCGGGGCCTGGTGAGCAGCCTGTGGACAAGGTAGTGGTAGAGCGTCGAGAATGTCTTTGGGTTGTGTGTCGACGTATAGATCAGGGCTGCGCCGAACCGCAGACAGACAGCACGCAGTATCTGCTGGATGTAATCAAACGCCTCCTCCTTGAACCCGCGCTCGCGCTCAATAACGCCCATGGCGTCGGACTTTGTGCACACAACAACCAGGGGGATCCCCAGGTTGTTTTCGAGAACGCCTTTGCCCAGCGGTAGCAGCACATTGGCAGCCACACTGGCGCTGCCTGCGCCACTTGGCCCCTTCCCTGCAGTCCCAGCCGACGATGCCGCGCTGCGTTTGGCGTCGGCGGCAGACTCTGCCGTTGACGTGGAATCGGATATTTCCGAGTACTCCTGCAGAAACCGCTCCAGCCGCTCACGACACTCGTCGACCGTGGCCTTGCCCAGAGTCCAGCCGCCAGGCCCTCTGTGCGACGTGATCTCGCGGCCGCCGGCGTCTTCCTTGACCATATCGACGACCCTGCCGAGCACATTCAGCCAGCGCAGCAGCGACTTTACAAACCGCCAGGGCTTGGACCAGTCGAGCACGATGACCGCGGCAGAGTCCGGGAAGGACCTTGCGTCCAGCACAAACTTGAGCAGCTCGCAATCGGTTGTTTTGTCTGACGCCAGCTGGTATATGCCCAGTCTGGCTACTAGTTCCTCGTTTTCCTCGTCGCGCACGTCCATGTACGAGTAGGAGAGCGCCAGATCGTGCTGGCTCAGCGATAGCGCGGTTGAATCGATGTCGGCGACCGGCTCATTGGGCCCGCCGCTGAGTCCCATTGACATCGATGTTGCTGTTGGCGTTGGCAACGAGTCCTGGCCGTTCCCGAACTGCGGGCGCTGCGATGCTTGGAAAAGATGCGTCACCACCCCCGTTTTGCCGCTATTGGAGTCGCCCAGTATGAGCACGTTCTTCGCTCCAACCGCCTTTGACGAGCTGGCCTCCTTCAGCACCGTTTCCCACAGATTGGGCCTCTCTTCGTCATCGCCCGTGCCTGTCTGCGCAGTCGCGGTGCCTTGTCCGCCGAGTAGATGTGAGCTCATTTGTTGGTGGGGATTGCAGGAAGGGAACGAACTAAAGGCCGGGCTCCTTTTCCTCTTGTTGCATACACCTGCGTGCCCCGTTGTCTCGTGGAACGGAATGGGTAACAAACAAGGATGTTGGTACGTCTTATAAAGTAATGAACAAATATAATGTCTGGCTTGCTTTCTCTTGCTGCTGCTGAAGTTTACTATTCACGCTTATTGCAATGTCATTAACTGAAAAAGAAAAATAAACAAACAACAACAACAACAACAGCGACAAGGGAGTGATGATTAGGCGGGTCGCTAAAGTGAGAAACAAATTGGAAACCTCAAGTACAGAAAGAGAAATGCAGACTGCGTTGCAAAAGCAAGTAACAGCAGAAGAAACGGCGACCGAAGCTTGTTTATAAAAACACGGCGGTACTGTTATTCTTTAGCAGCATGCAATCACCTGAACCACGATTCCAGCTGCCGAGCTGCCGAGCTGTCAGCTCAAGGGAAAGAGGCGAAAAACCACAACCACACATCTATCTGAGCTCCAGGAAATAAAGTCCACGCATAATCTGGAAAAGGATAATCAGGTGAGTGAACCGGTCACAGGCGCCACGAAGAGAAGAACACAAGCCTCGCCAAGCTGCAAGACACAAAGAATAAAAAGGAAAAGGCGGAGAAAAAATTCCATAAAATAGGCGTGGTAGCACTCGGCGGCTCTTTTTTTTTCCTTGTCACCTTTGCTATTTATTTCTGCTTTATTTCACCACTCTACCCTCTTATACTTCTGCGCTTGTACAGAAATGAGTTCGTCTTCGCAAAGTCTTGTCGAGCAGTCCAAGCGCAGAGCGGCGTTTGCAGCCGTTGATAAGCACGTTGATTCCAGCGTCCGTGTGCTGGGCATCGGAAGCGGATCAACCGTTGTGTATGCGACCGAGAGATTGGTTGAGCTTAGGAGACAGAACAAGCTCCATCCCCGGCTTCTGTGCGTGCCCACGAGCTTCCAGTCGAAGCAATTGATCATCGAGGCCGGGTTGACCGCTGTGGATCTGGACGAGTAAGTTAGCAAAGGGCCGCTCTCTCTTTCCTGGCGGATGGATCGAGAGAATGCGACGGCTGAGTTTGGCTGGAGTAAGAAGCGTGGTTATCGTATGCTAACCTAACTAGCTCCTGTTTGTTGTGACTGTTCCTTTCTGTAGTCTTCCGGAGCTCGATCCTGGATCTGATTCATTTGCATCGGTCAATGTCACCATCGATGGCGCAGACGAGGTAATGTATCCAAAAAATTTTGGCAGATACAAGTGAACCAAACAAAAAAGTTTTTTATCTCCTTGGAGAAAAGAATATTCCGACACCTGGGGGGTTTTCCCAACCCCTCCCAAGAGATAAAAAGGTGTTTATGTGACACACCAATGCATCCCTGTTTGGTAGCAGGTGCGATAATTCCCGGGTTCGTCCGCTACCAAACAAAGAAGAAACGTGGTCAGTGCGCGCAGCGGAGGTATTATTATTTGTGATTTTGGATATTTAATCCAGCTCGATTTTCTGAAACCACGCCTTAATCCTTTATGTTTATTTTGTGTAGGTCGATTCCGATCTCAATGCAATCAAGGGCGGAGGCGGAGCACATTTGCGCGAAAAGCTGGTTGCCAACGCATCGAGAAAACTCGTGCTGATTGCCGATTACCGCAAGGACTCTACGACGCTGGGCGAAAAGTGGCACAAGGGCATACCGGTTGAAGTGTCGCCGCTCGGGTGGCGCACAGTCAAGCGGCAGCTCGAACGCATGGGTCCCGAACTGTCGCCCAAAACAGAGCCGGCATTCGAGTCTGCGCACCCGGTTGCAGAGCTGCGCCAGGCCGTGCGTAAGGCTGGTCCCGTCGTCACCGATAACGGGAACTTTATTCTCGATGTCTCGGTGGGCAGGATATACCGCGCGCCAGCGGTTGAGCGGCTGATCAAGATGATCCCGGGTGTCATCGAGGTTGGCATTTTCTGCGGACTGGCCTCCGAGGCCTGGTTCGGCAATGAGGACGGTTCCATTGCGTGTCGTGTGTCTCCGTCTCAATCCCAGCCCACTGCCAGTGATCAGTAAATAACACGTACAGTATAGAATTAGGGCCTAGTGCATCAACCATAGCATTCAGTCACCCTTGCAACCAAGTGTTTTTGCTGTTGCTGTTGTTGATGCTTTTGTTGTCTGCTATGATCGAATGCGTCTCAAGCTTTTTTTTATCCATTCTCTTTCCTCCCATCTCTTCTTTTCCTCTTTTATTTTACTCTTTTTTGGCTTTCTCTACTATTACAAGAAATACAAAGCATGTTTATCAGACCAAAGAAACCAGAGCAGGAACCCCATGTTCGGCACACGCTGGCAGAGCTTGGGTACGAGTTTGATCTGGACAGCGGGGACCTCGTCAGCAAAACCACAGGCGAAGTGTACACATACGACCAGCCAGGAAAGGACAAGAAGCGGTGCAAGGAGGTGTACGCGTCGTTGGTCCAGGCAGCATCCCGCGAAGTGTACAGCATAATAACAGCGAACGGCAGCGGACTTGGGATGCAGCCGATTGCGGTGCCGGACGCCAACCAGCCGCACTGCACGATATACGCGACAAGGGGAGCGCTTTCGAAGAAACATCTTGTGGTGCTCGTAACAGGCCACGGCAACTTTGCGGCGGTGTGGGGGTGGAACGTGCTGGTCAAATGCGGACTGAACAAAGGAAGCGTTGTCCAGTACATCCGCGAGTGCGAGAAGCGCGGGTTTGGCGTGGTTTTGCTCAATCCGAACGAAAACATCGTGGCGCCGGACGGGGTGTCGGAGACGTTCAACAGCTACTCGGGGCGAAGCATACCGATTCGTGGGAGTGAGACGCCAAACGAGCATGTCGGGTACGTGTGGTCGCACATCATTCGGGACTCTGTGGCCCAGAGCGTTGCATTTGTTCTGCATGGGTCTGCGGGTACCGCGGGTGTTGATTTGCTAAAGTACGACTTTGCGAGGTTTACCGCAAAGGTCGTGTGCATTGCATTTGTTGATTCGATCCACTCGACGTTCATGCTCACGTCTGGCGCAATCACCTGGCTGGGAAGGTGCGCCAGGCAGTGGGAGCCCACCACCAGCACTGCTACTACCACCGGTGATGTTGGTGGTGCTGGGAGTAGCAGCGGTACGGCAGCTGTGTTTAGCGATCGACTTGGATGCGCGGTTGTGGAGGTTGCAAACGACAGCGAGTTTCGGGAGCTCACGACTGCGCTGTGCATGGACGAGCTGCTGGACTATGTCGAAAGCAGCTTTAGACACGGTCCGCTCACGGGGATCCCGGAATCGAGGCCAGACGATGATAGCGATGGTCTTGGTCATGACCATGATCTTGGCAGCGGCGCACATGGGCTGGACGACGTGCAGTTCATTAACAACACATACAAGATCAAGCCATCTGGTAAAGACGGGTACGTTGGGTGGGAGTAGAGCAGAAGAATAAGGCACGTCCGTTTGTTTTGTTTGGGGCTGTTATACTAGAAAGACAAGATCGAAAGAGAGAAGAAAGAGGAAAAGGAAGAACCGGCCTACCGGGAAGACCAACACGTTCCACTGCTTATTCAGGGGAGGTTGCATGCGCCGGGGTTGCGTGCGCACCACAGCGGCTGCATGGGCTCGGCGTTGATTCCGCGGCCAACCATGCGGAAGCGCTGCTCGTGGAGACGCGTGGCGACCTCGCCGGTGGTGCGGACGTTGCCGCTGGCATCGGACTTGCCGGACCAGGCGGTCTCGGCCATAGCGGCGGCTCTGGGCCAGATGCGCTGGTCGATGACGGTCTCGTCGGACTGCTCGGACCAGATGGCAACCTCAGTGCCCATGATGAGCTTCTTCTGGGCGGGGTCGGTGACATTGGCGGCGACGTCGTAGTTGTAGACGTGCATCCACGACTTGAATGGATCGCACCACGAGTTGCCGTCAAAGTTGGGGAGCCAGGCACCGTGGCCGCAGTCGAGGTAGTACGAGTCGTAGCTTGACGATACAACGCGGTAGCCCTGGGCAAGCGCCTTCTGCACGGACTCCTGGTCGATCCAGACCTGCAGAATGGTGTTGTTTGTGCTGGGGACGTATTCGGAGTGGAACAGCGTCTCCTCCCACGTGTAAGCATATTTGCCGGTGGTCTCCAGGTGGTCGTGGACCTTTGCGTAGTAGTTGGCCAGAAGCGACTCGACATCCTCGCCTGGATGCGCCGCAAGATACGCCTGCACGTCGGGGTCCTCGGACCAGCAGTTGCGGTTGACCTCGTCGCCTCCCAGATGGAAGACAGAGTCGGGGAACAGCTTGGTGTACTCGTCGATGATCTTGTTTGTGAACTCAATCGACTCGGGCTTGGCAATGTTGAGCTGGCCGCTGGGCGGCTCGGCGGCGTACTTGTCCCAGTTGGGCTGCTTGTTGAGACAGCTCATCAGCTCGGGCTTGACCAGGCCGACGATGTACGTGTGGCCGGGCACATCGAACTCGGGAATCACGCGGATTCCGCGCTGTCTGGCGTACTCGATGACGCGCTTGACATCGCTGTAGCTGTAGGTCTGCTTCGCACTGTACGCGCCCTTCTTCGTCAGCTCGGGGAACGTCTTGCTTTCCACGGGCCACGACTGCGCATCGACGATATGCCAATGGAACACATTCATCTTGTTGTAGGACATCGCGTCCAGGGTGCGGAAAAGCGACTCCACCGAGTAGAAGTTCCTTGCGGTGTCGAACGAGATGCCGCGGTGCGTGTACAGCGGCGCGTCCTCGATGTGGATGGGCGTGTTGGCAATGACCTTCGAGTCGCCGTTAGACGTCACCAGCTGCGAGAACGTCTCGAGTCCGCGTAGCGCGCCATACGGGGTTTTGGCCTTCAGCGTGGCCTGGCCCTTGACCGGCACATCGAGCGTGTACGATTCGTCGGTTCCGATGGTCAGCGTCTCGTCGCTGCTGTCCACGCTCACCACGAGTCCCTGCAGACTCCCGCTGGTCTTGAGGATCCCGCGGTTATAGTCGACCGGCGCCACAAAGCTCTCCTTGTTGATGATGTCCCGGTACCGGTTCACTGCGTTGTTCACGATGCCGCTGCTTCCCCTGCCCTGCACATTGATGTTGATCCAGTATGCCTGTGTGTTGGAGCTCCCTTGCTCCATCGTGTGTGGCAGCGGCCACACCGCCAGAGCGGATGGAAGGATGGTCGTGGCCAGAAGACCCACGATGGCAGTAGTGATCCTCATTTCTCTATTTGTCTGAGTGAAAGAAGTAAGGGTGTAAAAAAGGGGGGAGGGTTTACAAATTAGAGATTTAGAGTTTAAGGCGAGATGTGGCGGGAAAGGACCAATAACAGGTACTTTTCAAAATATCAACGGTGGTTTATTATAAAAGAAATGTTTGTTTTAGAAGAAGAGGGGAGGCTGTGTCTTGGGCTTCTTTTGTAAAGACGAGGAAGGAATGGAGGAGGAAATGGAGGGAGGAAACTGCTTCCGGGTTTTATACTCTGGAAACTAACACCACCACCACCACCAAAGGAAGAGAGGAAAAGCTAGAGACCGAGAAGCGGAGGGAGGGGGGAATTAACAAGTAGAAAGAAAGGAGAAAAAAACGAATGAATGAACGGCATGGACATTTGCGCTGCACCAAGTATGGAAAGAAAGAAAAGAAAGTCCATATTTTTTTTGCCAGCCCATCCGGTCAGTCCCAGGCATGCAAGGTGGTTTAGAAACAAAAACAAAAACAACAACCACATCAGCAACAGCAACAGCAAAATAGGGGGTATGCTAGATGAGTTGCAGCAGCAAAGATAGACGTGGGGAGGTAGGTAGGTTGGTACAAGTTACCGGGTGCTTTGACATCCCCCCTTCTTATCTCTCTCTTTTTTTATGGAATACATGCCACGGCGGCTAAGATATTATTGTTATTATTACATCTACATGCCGCCATTTCCTTGCTTTCATCCGTTTCCCATTTTGGACGAAATCGCCACCAAATAAACAACTAGAGAACAATCATATTCCATGCGAGGATATGAGAAAAGCCCACCCACCAGTTTCGACTGAATAAATGACAAGTGGAGTAACATGTACTAATGAAGAAGAAAATGTATGTGAACTTGCGCCTCTTCTCTGTTTTTTCTTTTCTCCTTTCCATAGATAAATGGAAGGTGGGGAGGGAATAAGGCTGACATGACCAGGCAATAAAAAAAAGAATTCTCGTTGTTTTTTATTTTTCTATCTTGTGTGGTTGTCTTTCCAATTATTCCTTCTACCCAGTAGCTAAGAAATTCTGAATAAATAAAAGTAGGAAGAAAGGATTTCATTCTGTAATGTGACGAAACATTTGAGTAAAACGAAAACTGTTCATGCAAATCCATTTGTCTTTGCTTTTTGTTTATATTTCCTCTGTTCTCACATTACGGTCAATTCCATGGACTAAATAAACGAGAAAAAGATGCACCAAAGAAAATGCATGCACATTTTGCTCCCTCTTTTTCTTTTTCAGGACGGGGGTGAGATGGAAGGAAGCTCGTGCTAGTTTTCTGTTTCTTTTAAATGTTAAAGGAAAAGCGAATAAAACAAATCTAGTTGCATGTGGGGGTTTCTCCTTATTGCGGCTCTTTTTCCACCTTTTCCTCATTTGTACGGGGATTAATTAGCAGAAAATGAATGAAAGGGGAATCGCGATGAAAGCCGGCATTATGGCCACTATATCCACTACAAAATGACTGAAATAATGCTCCATTAAACAGGTTTCTTTTATCTTCAATATAGAGCGGTATGAAGGAAACGAGTATTTGCTACTTGCCGCATGCAATGAACAAACAACCAAAAAGAGATAGGCTAAAATTGCGGATCGTCACATGGTCTGCTTCAATTTTTCTAACAGGTAATGCTAGTTTCTACTACTCCGCATAATGAGCCGAAGAAAAAAAAGGAACAAGAAAAAAGCTGACTATAATTCCCCCTGCCCCATCTTTTGTTTGCCCAATCGATAGAAAACACTGTGAGAAGAAATCCATTCATGTCAATCCCGTTTTGGTTTCAAAACCAAGCTTCATTGTTGGCCAAGTTGTCTCGTGTTCCTTGCATCTGGAGAAAAAGCCTTTGCTCAAATAAATAAGCAAATGAATGAAATGGAATTTCACTCGGTGCAACAGGAAGAAGAAGAAGAAACGCTCAGGGGGTGGCGGGAACTTTGATTTTGGTACAGATTATATCAACAACAGCAGTAAAAAACCGACAAAAAGTATATGCGTGAATCGGGAGGAGGCGGCGGCGGGAGAGTTCTACAGATACCGCAGCTCGGCCTGCGAAAAGACCTTGGGGGACCACTTCAGACAGGAGGGGTCGATCTTGCGGTGCTTCTTATTCCTGAAGCGCTCATAGGCATCGATGACTCTCTCGCTCAGCACAATGCAGTGCTGGCCGTGGTAGTAGCGGACGGCGTCGAGGTTGAAGAGCGCGTGCATGATGTCCTGGGTGGTGAAGCTGGTGAGACGACTCAGGCCGTCGATGCTGATCTCGCCGTCGAAGCCAATCAGATGCTCGACCACGACCTCGGACCAGTAGGTGCGGTAGCTGAGGAGGCCGAGGTCCGAGAGCGGCTTCTCGGGGGACCCGACCTTGCCCTCGGCCTTGGACAGCTCGTACGAGAACTGGATCAGCACGCGCCCGAACCCCATGCGCTGGTACTGCGGCAGCGTGAGGATGCACGCCAGGTTGTAGTTCTCGGCCGACTCCTTCTCCTTGCTGAAGTAGCCGATGATGTGGCACCCGCGGTCGTCGCGCTTAGCCATGATGTAGAACAGAAACGGATCCACGTAGTAGTACAGCGTCTTGTGGTCCAAGAAGCACTTGGACAGGAGACACAAGTTCCTGCAGTACGTCTTCTGTCTGCGTCCATCGATCTCAAAGAACGAGATGTCGTCCTTCCGGTAGATCTCGTTGCCGGGCGGGTGCTGCAGCGCGCACTTGCCGCGATGCCGCGTGTACTGCGTGCGGTTGTCGTAGTAGCAGAGACAGAACTCGCACACGTAGAGCACCGGCGTGTACGAGTACTCGATCGGGTACGGTGAAAAGTACCACGGCTCCACCTGGAACTGGCCCATCTCGATGACGTTGAGGTTCTTCATCCGCGCAATCTCGCTGGTCGACTGCGTCATCGACCCGCTGGTGCGCAGCTTCTCGATCTCCTTCTCCTTCGAGAACGAGTCGGCCGCCGTGGTCGCCGTGTAAACAGCGTCGTCGTGGCGCGTGGCATCGGGCGTCTGCGGCGTGCCCGGAGTGGCCGTGCCAATGGCCGTGCCGGCGTTGGTTTTGCGCCTCTTGTCGCGCGCCGACGGCTGCGGCCCCGCATGCGGCGCCTTGTTCTTCTTCTTCGGAAACAGCACGGGCTTGTCCAGCCGGGCGCGCGCCTGGGGCACCCATTCGTCGAGCCGCTTGTTGAACTCCACGTAGTGCACGTAGAACTCGTACTCGAGCGGGCTGTCCTCGTCCCCTTCGATTGGTTTGTCCTCCGCCGACCGCTGGATGTTCTGCCGCCGCGCCATGTCCCGGATCGATAGGATCTCCGCCTGCCGGATCTCGCCGTCCTTTTCGAAAAACGCCTTGGCTCCGATCTTCAGCTCCGACGCCTCCGATACCGTGCCCGCGGGGGACGGTTCTGCCTTTGGGCCGCCCGGAGTCCCCGGCCTGCTTCCGCCGCCCATGTCTGTGCCGGATAGAAGCTTGTGTTCTGCGAGTATAAATTAAGATGAAAAAACTGCAAGGACAATAGGAGAAAGCGAAGCGCTGGGCTGTTAAATATGGAGTATAAGCTGTGTGTGTTAAATCAGGACTCCTGCTTCCCTTTTTTTCTGGTCCGTCTGTTTGTACGCCATCGCTAAAAAGGCGCAGTTCTAGGACATGCGCACGTGAACGCGATCCTGCCCCACTCTGATCAGGAGATCCAGATCAAACCCACGTGCGCATGATGTGTCTTGGAAGTAGCGCTTTTCCAGTTCTTTTGGCGGTTCAGATATTATTTGCAAGCACTCCTCGTTCCAAAAAACAAAAGGCCTATTCATTAAGACTCATCATCAGAAGAGACGGAAGTGGTGGTCGGAGGCAGGCACCTTGTCAATCAGCAGGTTGCCGCTATCGGAGCCGGCAACAATGACGCTAGCGCGGGTGAATGCGCAGACGTCAAGACAATTGACAGAGAGCACATTGAAGAAGCTGGAGATATGGCGCACAGGTCGTGCGGGGCTGGAAGAAGGAGAACCGTCCATATCAGCAGCAGCAGGAGAAGAAGAAGAAGAAGCAGGGTCTGCGGACCACTGCGTGACCGCGAGGGAGGCGTCGTCGGAGCACGAGACGAAGGAGGAGGAGGAGCCGACGGGGTCGAAGCAGACGTCCCAGACGCTTGCGCGGTGCACATTGAAGGCCTCGATGACGGGGGCGCGCATGTTGCGCGTGTCCCAGAGCAGCACGGAGCCGGCGTTGGTGCCAGTGGCAAGTCTGAAGGACTGCGACGGGTGGGCGGCGATGCATTCAAAGGCAAGCGCCGAAGAGGAGGAAGGCGCGGCAGCAGCGGTTTGCGATGCAATCAGCACGGCGGCAACGTCGGCGGGGGCGCGCCGGTCGAACACCTTGACTTGCCCGGCGCGGGTGCATGCGGCGGTCTGCGTGCTCGTTGGCCAGCAGACTCCCGTGACCGCCGTGCTGTCAACCTCGAACCGCTGCAGCGCGTCGAGCCGGGCAGCGCGCGCGTATGCGATCGCGCCGTCCTCGCCGCAGCTGGCAACCTCCGCATCGCTGGCGGCGGCTCCGGGCTGGACTGCCACATCCGTAGCGGCGGCCGGCGCAGAGTCGCCGAACCGGTGCGCAGTCATCGACTCGCGCAGCTCCAGACGCGCACGCTCTGCGGCGGCCGCCCCATCGTCTGTCTGGTACACCGATACCGTGCCAAACGACGACGCCGTGACTATCGTCTGCGACGACACTGCTGCGATGCCGCGCACATCGCCGTCGTGCGCGACTCGTGCTGCCAGCGTCGCTGCTGCTGCTGTCTGGTCCTCGTCTGTGGTGCTGTCGGCAAAGTCCGGGTTGCCTGTGGTCCACAACGCCAGCTCCCGGTGCTTGCCGCCCGATCCCGTCACGAAGCTGAGCCGGGCATCGTTGTACGCGGCCCCCGCGTGCGGAGGGAGCCAGGCCACCGCTGTGATTCTCCGCGCAACCGGCTGCACCTGTAGCGTCATTTGCGAAAGAGGAGAGAAAAGAATGCTATTATAAAAGTGCAGAAGGTCAGGCTATGCTCATAGTATGTGAAGAGAGGGGAGGAGAAGAAGAAGCAGCAAACAAGGCGGCTGAAGAAGCTCGATGGGCCGTGATGTCTGGCAATGTTGGGAGCGACGCATGTGATCTGGATCAGTCCAGAACAGCGGAAGCTCCTCCTTTCGGATTGCGATTAGAAATACTCAGCCAGCTCTTCTTTCCTTCACACGCTTGCCAGCTGGAGCAAAGCGGAGGGGCTTTCTTTAATCACTTGTTTTCTTTTTAATCCTGGGCACCACGCGGCTTGGCTCCATTGCTTTTATCTCTTTTTCTTCTCGAAAAGGGAGTGTATGCGGAGATGGAAAGGGCCATCTCCATCTCTCCTTTCCACTTCATCTCCCTCTTTCTTCTTAACCACCGACCCTGCTGCTCCTATTATTGCACTTACTAGTACTGACATCGCTATTGCGCTTCTCTCCTTCCACAGCAACAAAGCAAAGCAAACAAGCAGCCTGTAGACCACACACGACGGGATGGCCGGACGACGGAGGAGCCCCCTGTGGCCAGCCACAGCAGCAGCAGTAGTGCTGCTGCTGCTGCTGCTGGCGCACGTGACGGAGGCATCGTCGGGAGACCGGCAGCCAGCGTTCCAGCAATGCGTGCGCACGTGCATCGACGAGCGATGCGACGGCAACGCGACGGCGACGGCGGGGCTGGCACGGCATCTGCGCGCACTGCTGTGGACATGCGGCAGCAACTGCGACTACGAGTGCCAGCGGCAGCTGACCCGGCAGGCCAGACAGCAGCAGCCGCCGGGGCGGATGCACCAGTTCCACGGCAAATGGGCGTTTGTGCGGGTGGGCGGCGTGCAGGAGCCGGCCAGCGTGGTGTTCAGCCTGCTCAACGGCCTGATGCATCTGCGTGCGTGGCCGGCGGTCCGTGCGCGCGTGCCGCAGTCGCATGCGATGCGCCGGTGGCTCAGCGGCTTCGTGGTGCTGGGCGCGTGGACCTGGTTCTGCTCGGCCGTCTTCCACGTGCGCGACTTCCCGCTCACCGAGCGCCTGGACTACTTCTCGGCGGGCCTCAATGTGCTGTACATCTTCTTCCTGGGCACCGTGCGCGCCCTGCGGCTGCCTGCCTGGTCCGCCGGAACCAGGGCCCTTGTTCTGCTGTGCGCCGTCCCCTACTGCCTGCATGTCGCCTACCTGTCGCTCGTGCGCTTCGATTACGGGTACAACATGGCTGCCAATGCTGCCGTTGGGCTGCTGTGCAATCTCGTGTGGTTCGTCGTTGCCTTCCAGGCCTACTCCAATGGCCAGCCCTTCTGGTGGAAGCCCGCCCTGCTCATCGTGCTCACCGATCTGGCCTTCTCCCTCGAGGCCTTTGACTTCCCTCCCGTCGCCGATGTCCTCGATGCCCACTCCCTGTGGCATGCCGCCACCATTCCCATCGTCTCCCAGTGGTACGATTACCTGATCAGCGACGCCAACTGGGACCTGCGTCTGGAGCAGCTGCGCAAGGAGTAAGAGCAAAAAGGGGGACCTTCTAGTATTGTTGCCTGTTCGTTTATGTGCTAGCAATCCTGGGAAAACGTAGTTGAATGAATACCATTGAAGAAAGGAAAACGAAAAGCCAATAACTAATCTGTCTAGCAAGAAAGAGCAAGAGGGGGGCAATAGAACCTCTCCTATCTTCCCTCTGCATTACTCTTGGGTGGTGTAGGTCTGTTCCTGCTCAACGTAGTCCACGGCATTGTGCTGGCTCTGGAAGGCCGTGAGGTCGTCCGAATGCGTGTTGCCCAGCCTGACTCCGATGGCGCCAATCAGATCCATGCGCTTCTCGACCGTGCCTCCGTTGTCGGTGATTGACTTTTCAACCTTGGCGCGGTCCTCGGCGCTCGAGTCGTCCTTGAACCGGATGATTGTCAGCTTGCCCGAGTCCCCTCCCTCACTCGCTTGCTGCTGCTGCTGCTGTTGTTGTGGTTGTTGCTCTGCGGTTGCGCCCATCCTGGTGGTGTCTTCCTTCTTCGTGCCTCCTAAACGCCGGAATAGTCTGCGCAGTGTTTGCTTAATCGTCACGGAGTATATGAATCAGCGGGTACTTGCTGCTCTAGCAAAAAGGAAAAGATGGAAAAAGTACAGTTTGTTGATAAAATGGAAGAAGAGGGAGAGGATGAAGGAGAAGAGGGCGTGTTCTATTCTCTACTTTTATACACTGGCCATTTCAGGAAACCCTTGGCAGAAAAGCTAGCCCCTTCACAATTACAGAATAAATAGAAGAATAAAGTCACGCTGTCTTTTCTATTCCCACTCCCCCTCATCCTTGTTTTTTCCACCTTGTTACAAAGCACGTCATTCTACGCCATGCTAGCAGCAAGAAAAAGTATTCAATATTTTATTATTTTGTTATTTGCAAAACCCTAAACAAACAAACAAACACCCGCCCCAGAAACCTCTATACTGAGGACTCGGTCAAGTGGTGCTGCTGTTCAGCAGACTCCATCACGATTCCAAGCACATCGTAGTGCGCAGC